>JAULJZ010181772.1:0-22336 GCA_032270985.1 Heliamphora pulchella | reverse complement strand
TTACATGGCTGATTATTAGCAATATACAGATTTACAGCAATCATATCTAAACTAAAATGGAAACTAAAATATACAGCAAAATATACAGCTAATCTGATCTGACTGACACATGGATCATGGTTTGCGATAATATTAGGGAGAGTTTCAAAAGTGCGCAAGAAGTCAAAAACTGGTACGGTAATCCTCTAATTCCAGTCATACCGGGAAACATCGGGTGGTACCTGGTCCCTGACAAACCCAGAAAAACAAAGAAGAAAAAAATACCTTCCACTTAATTTTCTTTTTCCCTTCGTTTCCTTGTTAATTTTCTCCCCAAATTCAAGATTCAAAGTAGCATCGAGGGAGAGTTCTCCAATTGGACAATGCTAGCTCATCATAAAATAAAATAAATATTGAGTTTATTTCGCTTTCATGTTTGCTCATCATCAATGAAGAAACCAAAAATACAAGTAATATTTTGTAGTGGTATTCGAAACGATACCTGGTATTTCATCAGTACGTATCGGACCAATGGAAAAATTGGTACTTTGGCTGGTACAACATTCAGAACCTTGGCTTTCATAGTCAAAATTTAGTTCCATTTTTTCAACTAGGTAATTAAATTCAAGATTTGTATTAGCCCTTGCAACTACAGAACAATAATGGAAAAACTAATGGGAGTAGCTAAAAATGTTGTGATATAGATATTTCGTGTAATATCTTCCAAGTTTATTCGCTTCCTTTATGTATAAGGAAAGCAAGCTAGACTAATGCTGTTTTTGGCTATCAAGGAAGATGGAGTAAAACAGTAATTGGATTTCCACTATCAGTTGCCTTGTTCCTGCATTTTAAACTTGTTTCTGCCTTTAATTTTTCTTTTCTTTTTTATTTCGAAAAGAGTGAGGCATAACTCTTTTTTTTTTTTAATTCTTTATGTTGGCACAGCATCTCTGCCGTCAAATCAGATCAAAATGGAGCTATGAAGATGGACTGAAGCTCCACCAGTAGCAAGTCGTGTATATACCAAATATATAGTATTAGCAGTTAGCATGTCACTATCGATCAGGCATCAACGTTCAACTCGGGTTTCCATGCCGTGTATTGACTTCATCAGTTGGAAATCCAGATTTATATCTCAGCAAGAGAGGATAAAATCAAGTAAGTTATTGTCGTCTATTTACTATTAATACTAACTTAAGAGGGTCATTCAATCTGACGCTAGAATTATGACAAGATTGATCGATTCATACTGTAAAGACATAGACAAGCTATGCCGTTAACTATATTATTGGAAGTTTACCATATTATTGGAAGTAAGCTTTTTTGTTCTATGATTGCTTGCTTTCTGGACATTTGGCTTCTCTTCTAGTAATGGCTTAGTGAATAGTAATGCAGTATTTTCCATGTCTTTCTTTGTCTTTCTATCTTGGATCATTGAAAATCTTGGATAATTTAGATTAGTTGGTCGCTTTTTTGTTCATCTGTTCGTAGCATGATTTGACATTACACATTTGCTAATTTGAGGGACATATAAAAGCCGAGCTCGATTCGAGTTTTGAAACCATTCTACCCTTTTTAAGTAAGTTTAAGGAGAATCAAACTCGAGTCTTTTTATCAGTAAAACTTTATTTAAGCCACAAAAGTATGCCCTAGATGGCGTAGGCTGGGATTGGATCCGCCCCTGAAGAGTAAACTTACAGATACCTGATGAGGTATCCCGCAAAACATAAGTATTAAATTTTAGTTCACGAGACACCTAGCGGGAGTAGAATCCAAGATATTTGGTTTTATAGCTTGCCTTAGGATTCACTTTTTGTAGGGGTGTTCAAAAAATCAGTAGAATGGTTAAACTTGGTCAAATCAATCTAAATTGTATGGTATGGTTTGGGTTTTTGGTTGACGGTTTGATTCTGATTTTAAATTATTAAGAATCGTTCATTATAGTTTGGTTTTCGAATTAAATTTCTAGGGAGCTATATAAAATTGAACTGAAACATTTTTTAATTTTGTTATATTTATATTGTATTATGCATTATATATAAATAGAAAACATTATAAAAATATTTTCTTTTTTGCTTTTTCATTTTATCTTTGTTTCTTCTCTTTTATAATCTAATTTTTTTATTTTCTTTTCATAACATTGTATTATATAATTTATAAACTTTTAATAATTAATAAAAAATAATAAAATTACAAGAGAATAAAATATAATGTATAATTTATCGATATGATAATTTCATTTTATAATCTTATGAAATAAGAAATAAAACAAAATATGAAGTAGAATAATATAAGAAAGAATAAATAAAGAAGTACAATAAATGTATAATTTTTTAAATAAATATTAAGTTTTAGAATTGCCGTTCTAAACAGAAACTGTTCTTAAATCTTTATTGGTTTGGTTCAGTTCGTTTCTATTGTTTTCATAGTTTAGTTTTGGTTTTTAAATTTTTGAACTGTTCAAAACAATTTAGTTATTAATTTAGTTCAAAATTAAACTTAATCATATCATGAACACATTTACTCTTTTGCCCGCACATATAGGGCATACCTACTCATATATAAGAGGCACATCAACTGTTTGTTGTCATCGATAAAATTACATTTAGACTTTTTTTACTTAAATGATTTAATTCATAATGATTATGAATATAATTTAAGTTTATTTTGATAGCTGTACTGTTCATTTTGTAAAACCTTTTGAGAAGATTGTTCGTTAGAAAAATTAAATTGATTAGGTAAACATATTTATTTTAAATAAAATAATCAATCCATTTTGAAAATTACATATACCATTAAACGAGAATATATAACACATATCAATCAATATATTTCTAAATATTGATGATCTTAATTATACTCTACAAGATAAAAGGCTCTAATTATGGAAATAAACTTGAAATATGCCCAATATATTATACATACATATATATATATAAAGTGTTTCCGTCACTACTTTTTATCTCGGCAACCTCAAGATTTGGGATTTAGTTAAAAATTTGTTAAATATGTTTTTATAGTCTTTCCATTAGTGACTGTTTTTTTAATTTCTTTTGGCTGTCTCTTTGTATTTTTGGTCTTTTATATTTTTTATTTTCCATTGTATTTTTCATATATTTCAAACTAAATGCTATCGTTATTTTATTGAGCTACAAAGAAAACTCTGCAGATTCGAGTAATTCGACATAGTTTGAGTGACTCAGTGATTTTGATCCTTTAAAGATTTGAAATCGTCATTGTCCTTTTTTTTCTTTCTTTTTTTTCTTAGATATTTCATTCCCATGACTTTGATCCAGTTGCCCTAATGTTCATCATTCTGGACTTTTCTTGGCAATTCATACTAATTCTGGTTGTGGCAATCATAGGACGTTGGTTTGATCTTATACACTTCGTGTTGCTAATTGAGAGGGTTTGATGGATTTTTATTATCATCATGTTTTGCACTTTGCTTTTCTTAATTACTTTTCCGGTTCTATCATTGTTGACTCGGTTATGTAACTCATTCGAGTAGATGAACTATTATTGTTATTATTTATTTATTTAGTAACCGGTCACCGGCAATAAGTACCTTAATGTGCACTATAAACTAAATAATTTAAATTATAAAATATTTTCAAGCCGAAAGGAGCACGAGACCTATCCTTTTTCAATAAAGATAAGAAAACTTGTGAGGGTGAGGAACCCAAACCTCACACTGAGATAAATAGAAGGGTGACAATAAAAAAATAAAAAAATAAAAAAATAAAATAATAGGGGCAAGAAATTTTTAATATGAGCAGTGATTAGCAATATTCTAAACAAAATTTAGGACAATTGTATTTTTTATTATTTTCTTATTATTAATGTTTTTATAATTTAGAATCCGATTGGTAACTAGCTCAAAAGTTAGTTTTTTTTTACTTTTTTGTATTTTTAGCCAAAAAAAATTAAATTTAGTTCAAAGTAAGTTGTTTGATAACTTAATTTTTAAGTTAGTTTTTTTGAAGTTAATTATTAGAAAAAAAACTATATTTTTTATTTTTTATTTAAAATATACAATTTTACCTTTCTATATACAATTATATATAATTGGTAAATGCAGTAAATAAATTATGACTAAAAAGTACTATTGTATTTTAAAATAAAATATATTGAGAATTTATGTTTTGATTTAATTTTTTAATTTTTTTTAACAAATAAGTAATCTTGACCTTTTGACACTTTTTGCCAAAAAAAAAACCCAAAAAATTATAATTGCCAATCACGACCTTAATCACGTGACTTTGTCCACGCCTTGGGGTTACATCACATGGGAGGGTTTGTGCATGGAATGTGGACACAATCACACCCATATAAAGTTGGAGAAAATGACTTCTGAACAAACTTCAATCTGGAATTATTGTGTTCTGTCCCTCGGTAAAGAAGTAGGTGAACGGTGGACCGTACACAAAATCACACTCCACACACCTAATTAAGTTGAAAAAATACTCTTGCATGTAATATTATTTAAATATTATTTTTAATAAATAAAAATAAGTAATACATATTAAGTTAGTCATTTTTGTCTTTTATCTATTTAGTAAAAGTGATCCAATATTTTACAAAATTGAATGAGAGTATTTTTGTAAGTAATGTCACATGGTACTTGGAGAGTATCGAATAATTACTCTAATAAGTCATCCTCAATAATTTATCTGGGTGCGGGTTAACAATTATTTAAATTATTTTAATTTGTTTATTTTTATATTTAAGTAATTTCACATATTTTTTTTATTTTTTGACTTCTCTTATTAAAAAAATTAACCTTAGATTGACAAAAAAAAGTAAAAATTAACCTAGTTGGGACAGATTATTTGGAACCAAATTAGAGTGGGTTGACAGACTATTTACATGCTGTATAGGTGTAACGAAGTCCAAATTTGACGTTATTTTATGGGTTGGGCTTGGGTGGCAATTTTGGCTTCCACAATTGGGCCCAGCCATCATTTGTGGATTTTACCTGTTGGGTCTTGGAGGTAAAATTTTGGCAAATTATTAAGTATTTTCGAAATAATGCTTCGGCGATGATATGTGATGTTCTTGATAAATAAAAAAAATTAATGTATATTAAATAAATCACTTTTATCTTTTACTTATCTAATTAATAAAAATAATAAAAAAGAGTTTGACAAACAAAAACAGGGTAGATAAAATAATAAATTACTAGGGATATTGACATTTGTTACCCTTTAATTTTCTTAAAGAGTGTAATTAGTCTCTTAAAAATTAATTGGAGCAAAATATATTGACTTTTTATTTGCATTTTTGCCAATTTTTTTTGGGCATAACAATCACATAATATTTTTCATTGGCAAAATAGTAAAATTAGCATCATATATTTTCTCTTAGTTTTGGTGACCAAATTCAAATATCTACAAATCACTCTAATATTAACTACATATTTTTTCTTGTCCCCTTTCCTTTTAAATTTTTTAACTAATTTATTAACTACAAATCACTCCAGGCGACGGCGCATAGGTACGGCGACAGTCTGTTTCAGGCGATTTTTCGACATTTTTTTTAGCTGGTTTCGAGCAAATCTTTTCATAGAAAAATAGTACTTTTCGAGAGATTTCTTTCGATAAAAAGTACGTCGAAAATGGAGTTCAGGAAGAAGTTAAAAAAATCTTGAGAAGTTGGCGACACAGTACTGTTGCGGCCAGCAGCATTTTTTATGGTTCGGGTAGTTTTTTTCACCATTTTTCGAGCATTTTTGCAACAGTTTTTTTGACAAAAAAATTTCATATTTCTAAAACTTTTCAACGATAAAAAACTCGTTTAAAACGGAGCTCGGATGAGGCAGCAGGAGCTGCCTGAAGTCGGCGCCGGTGATGGCTGGTGGTGGCCAGCTGTTTCTTCTCTCCTGAGGCTGTTTTGTGATATTTTTTGATAAATATGGGACTGATTGATATATATATTAATATATCAGATAGTATCAAAAAAGTCTGTTGCAATTATGATTCAAAAATCAGTGATAAAAGAAGATTATTGCAGTTTATCCTTTTTGAGAGACTGAAACACTTTAGCGTTTCACTTGGATCATAAAATTGGGATATATGCATCATGTTTATATATATATATGAACTGTGTAGATGATTGCATTTCTGTTTTATTTATCTTGTTAATTTAATTAATTTAGAAATTTAATTTTAATTAAAATATTTTGTAATGGAAAATAAAATTAAGTTTTTTAATTAATTAATTTTAATTAAATAAAAAAATTTAAATATTTTATTTTTTTTACAAATTATCACGTTGAAAATGATTTTTCATAAAATCAGATATATTGAAAAAATGTGAAAATTAATTCTGAATTTTTGAATTAATTAAATAAATAAATGTTTAATCAAAATAAATTATTATTTTTTAAAAAATACGGGACAAAAAATAAAATAAATAAATACCTTTAATCACTACCTTAGCTGAAAAATTGAATGAAAAACTATACATTTATTAAATTGTATTTGTTACGTATTTAAATACAAAAAGATGTTTTGAAGAATGAAAATATTTAGAATTGTGTACACGGAAAGATATTTAATTCTTTCAGATCGTATGTTTTTTTAAATTAATATATTTATTTTAATTAAACGAATTTTTATAACCCTAAAAAATATTTTAAAAATCTAAGTGGGAGAGAAAATTTATTAACAGATAAATTTCGTAGTCTTCATCACCATTTTGTAAGCGATGCAATTAAATTTTGTGTGTTGGCAGTAAGGCCTTTTTCCCCATAGGACAGATTAATTACGGTATTGTCAGTACAAACCTTCTTTAGGGATAATTTTGAATAATTATTAGTGTGGATCACTTCTCCATCTGAGAATCACTTCTCCATCTGAATGGTTCATTGCGAAGCGATTAATTTGAAATTAAGTGATGATTAACAACTTAACTGTATATAAATAGTGTTCTCTCCATATGAGTCACTGCTATTATATACTGAACTGAAACTATGTCAACTATTTAATTTTTTACCTTTTAATTTTCTTAAAGAGTGTAATTAGTCTCTTAAAAATTAATTAGAGCAAAATATATTGACTTTTTATTTGCATTTTTGCTAATTTTTTTTGGGCATAACAATCACATAATATTTTTCATGGGCAAAATAGTAAAATTAGCATAATATATTTTCTCTTATTTTTGGTGACCAAATTCAAATATCTACTAATCACTCTAATATTAACTATATATTTTTTCTTGTCCCCCTTTCCTTTTAAAATTTTTAACTAATTTATTAAGGTATAAAAGAGAAAAACTAAAAAAAATAAGGAATTGATTGCACCATTGTTAGTTAGGATTTTTAAAGAAATTAGTGGTTTCTTGGTCTAGCACCGTAAAAATATTAATATTAAAGTTTTAAGAATCTAGGTAGTAAAATAATAATATATTCAAAATTCAACACAATCTTATAAATATTTGTATTGTCATATAAATAGTTAATAAAAAAATTGATTTTTCAAAAAAAATTATCTTAATAAATTAATCAAAATTTTAAAAAAATTAACAAAATTATGAATGAAAATTAATTTAAGAGAGACAGTACTACATTAGAATAGAAAGTTAAGGAGAAATTTGCTGTAATTATTTTTTTTAAAGATTTTAATTATTTAATATTTTTAAAATATTATATGACGTACGTTACTTAAATAATATTTTTATATTTAATATCGTAAATAAAAAATATTTCGAGAAGAACTTAATAATTTGCCTTATGAATCTTTTACAGGGTTATAAATGTCAAAAATCTAAATTATTTATTTTCAGACCGCCCCTATAACAACTGCAGAAACGGGTGGTGGTCGGCGGAGATCAGGCGGCGGTGCGGTTGCTGAGGTTGTAGCCTGATATGAGAGAGCTGAGAGCGAAGGCGGCAAAAGCAAGGAAGGACATCCCAACGGATGCGCTCGCCATCTCAGCGAACTCGTCCTTCCCCCAGTTCGATACCCAGTCATCCACCCTGGTGGCCGCCGACGACGACGCCGATATGAGAAGATACGACACAGTCTGTCACTTAAAAACTCAACAAATCAATCACGGAATTGCGACCATGAAAAGGTTCAATTTCGCATTGTACGAGGTAATTCTAGGGAGCGGTGAAATGGAGAATTATGAAACTGAAGAAGAAGAAGAAGAAAGGCTAATTGGGACTTGAATGACCGATTTTATGAGAAAATCTGAAGCATCGGAGGGAAAAAATGGCGTCGGACTTGCCTGATCCATGGCGAAATCGAAGTGAGAGCGGAGGCGGTGAAAGACGAGGCGTTTCCCCGTTACCAAATTGAACGCTAGATGGGATGCTTGAAACCCTGAATATACCAATCCGATTAAAGTCACGGCTGCACAATACCTGTCAAGAAATAAGGTCTGTTCATCACAATACATTTGATTTGCTTATTATAAGTTTATGTATGGAATATCTAAAAATTTTAAATTTTAAGATGCTTAGCTTTTTTTTTAAATAGTGTTTAAAATAATTTTTTATAATTGTATTTTTTTATTAAAAGGTTTAATATATTTTTATTTTTTACTTTTAAATTATAATAGTTGGGATATTAGCATAATTTTTTTTTGTAAGGAGAATTTACTTTTTAAATTGAAAGTATTATAGTAATTTTAGTTTAAAAAATTAAAGTATTTAAAATGTTAATAGGTTTTTTATTTTTTATTTTTTTATTTAAGAAGAAGAAAAAAAAAAGTTGATTTTTTTAAAAAATTAAATAGTACGGCTTAAAAAAAATTTTAATTAAAAAGTTATCTTTTAAGTGTTCCGAATAGGGCCTAAGCCCTATACAAAAAAAAAAAAACAAAATAGGGCCTAAGCAATAGTGTTTGGACTAAAAACCTACTTAGTTTTTTTTTTTTTTTGAGCTTTTTTCTTTTGTCTTTTTGAAAATTCTTTATATTTTGATTTAGGTTTTTTACCTTTTAGTTTCTTATTAAAGTTAGAAAAAATTAATAAAGATGAAAAAATATCCTAAAAAACCCAAAAAGCTTATGAAATTTTTTTAAATTATGGTCAAATTTTTTTACTTTTTATTTTCTTACAACAAGGATAATTTAAAAAATACACTCATTTAAATTAAAGACAACGGGTCAATGTATATTTTGGTAATTTTTTGAACCTTTAACGAATTTTTTTCAACTTTAGTCCGGTTGGTATTTATTTTAGATTATCACCTTCATAAATAATTATGTTTTTTGAATTTATAGCATTGTTGATCCTAATATTACTAAAAAAATTTGTAAGTAACTTTCAAAGTAATTTTCTATGTATTTTTTTTTTCGGGAAAGCTAATCCTCCCGAGCCATTCTCCCGAATTTTTTTTCCGAATTTTAATTGAAATATTTTTATACTTTGATTCTGACAAAAAAATTTATATATTGTGTTTTTTAATATATTTTTATAATAAAATTATTTATTTTGTAGTATTTATTAATTTTATTACTACCATAAAAAAATTAAGTTAATTGAATATTTTTAACTACATAATTTGATTGTTTTTGCTTTTTATTATTTTTTATAAAATTTATTACTATTCATTTATATTTCAACAAATGTGATCTACTCACAAAACTATTAATGTCTAATTATTTTAATTTTTTATAAAAATAATCTACTTAATAAATATTACGTAATAAATAGTTTCGATCATAAAAATATAAAAAAAATACCAAAATAATAAATTAATTGCATCCGATGTAAAAAATACTGAAAATATTCTCAATGTAAAAAAACATTGAGAATATTTTTTGTGTCGACAACTGTGAGAACATTTTTATTGTTTTCGGTATCAATAACTGTGAGAACATTTTTACTGGTGCGTGTGTAAGATTATTCTTACTTGTTTTCTCTATGCACTTTCCATTACAAATTGAGAATATTTTATATAGCGATTTATAAGAAATTTCTAATAGTATTTTTGTGTATGATAATATTCTCATCGAATGTTTGTGTGTGAAAATTTTTATTTTGTAATATATGAGAAATTTCTCATACATTTGATGTATAAGAAGGAAAAAACTAACTAATTTTAACAAGAACCAAAAAAATTAATTTTTTACTCACGAATTTTTTTTTTAAAGAAGTATTTTTTAAAATTTTTTCATTCTTAGTTTTAAATGAAATTGGTAACTTATAAAAAAATAAAAAACTATTTTAAGTATTAAAAATTTCTCATATTTATTTTTAAAATTTTTTTCATTCTTAATTTTAAGTTGAATGAATAACTTGTAAAAAATAAAAACTATTTTAAGTATTAGTAGAAAAAAAAAACAAATTTCAGTCCACATTTTCTACAACATGAAGAAAAAGCATATTCAGATTCAAGAAACAGAGAGAGATGAGAGACGGGAAAGGTGTTGTGCTGTGCCTTGTTTGGGATTTAATTTTTGAACATATTTTTAAGATGAAATCTGTTTATTACTTATTAAGTTTATTATCCGCATAAAAACTCAGATTAATCCAATTTCAGTAGCCAAGTGATTGAATAAAATTTTATAATATTATTTTATAAATAAATAAATAAAAATTATAATTTTGAAAAAAAAATTATTAAATAAATGTTATGCAATCACTTGATTACAGGTATCGGATCAATTTGAATTTTTACGTAAACAACAAAATTAACGAGTTTTACGTAATAAACGGATCCGATCATAAAAATATATACGAAAACTAATCCCAAACAAAGCACATCACAGTCGCTGTTCCATCTACGGAGGTCCTCCCTGTTCCATCCATGTTCCTCTGCTGCTATGCGACCCTCCCTTCAATTTTGTCAAATTCTTCGGTCATTTGTTTCGGTATGAGTAGCACGGCTTATTTTATTTAGTTATTTATTTATTTTTGAGCATTGCTGATCCTAATATTACTAACAAAATTAGAACTCTACTTTTGAGAGAGATAGAGAACCTGTATTCCTTGTAGCGATAAAAGGAGTCTCCACTCCATCCCTGAGTCTTATCAGAGATCATAACAGAAAACGAAGTCAAACACAGCATCACCTCACATAGCCGGAACCCTAGCTCCACCCTTTTCACCATCGCCTCCGCCCTCGACCTCCTCACTGTCTCCGCCACCGCCGCCCTCGAAGTTATCTCCCCTCCCACACTACCATCACGACGGCCGCCACAACCCCTCTCCATGCCGCCGGAACTCCCAACCTTCGTTACCCTTGCCGCCACCTCGTCCAACCGGTTGGACACTACCGCCGGCGCCGACCCCTTCGCCTCCACCTCGTCCCTCACGAACCGGTTGGACAGCACTACCGGCGACAGCCCCTTTTCACGACGGCCGTAGCCGGAACTCCCAACTTTCGTTAGCCTCGCCGCCACCTCGTCTAACCGGTTGGACAGCACCACTGGCACGGGCACCGGCACCTTCGCCGCCACCTCGTCCCTCACGAACCGGTTGGACAACACCACCGGCGACGGCCCCTCCGCCGCGGCCGTGGCCGGCGCGTTTACACTCTCGGGGTCGTCGAAGTGGAGCGGAAATTCGGATTGGAGGGCGGAGCGGAACGAGTCGATGCGTGACTCGGTGTCGGACATTATGGATCTGCTGCTCATGCTGATGCAGCTGGTTTCGGAGTTCCATGGTATTTTCTCTGCGGCTTTCTTTCTCTTTTATGGTTAGATTGGGAGAGAAGAAAAGCAGAGCGGAGAAAGGGAAGAGAAAGATTTCTTTATTTGGGACTTCGTCGTCTTGTCTGTCGTTCGCTTTCAGCACTAGCTTAACTTTTTGAACAGCAGATAATGAAAATATATATCTAAATATTCATACAAATGTTTAACTTTTCTCTTTTATGGAGATGAAAAGTTGGAACTTGAGTTTGGTCTAATTTTTTTTTTAATTTTTTTTTTTTTTGATTTTTTTATAAAAAAATAAATATAAAAAAAAATAAAAAAATCAAATAATTTAATATGAAGTCAAATAAATAAATTTTTTCAAAAATTTTTAAACAAAAGAAAATTTTATAAAAAAGGTAAGACAAACATAGGCGGGCCATTCACTTAACTTCCTTTACTTCCAAGAAATCCCATAAGAAGAAGACACCTTTATTGGTCATTATTTTATGGGTGTGAAGTAATTGCCTAACGATTATTATTATTATTGTTATAATGGTGTGTTTGGATCAATTTATAACAGAGTGTTTGGGTTAATTTATGTGCATCTTAAATAATAATGTTCATTTTGTTTTGTAAAAAATTATATATATATATATATATATATATATATGAAAAGTATTATTATAATGGTGTGCTTGGGTCAATTTATAACAGAGTGTTTGAGTTAATTTATGTGCAATTTAATTAACGATATTCATTTCATTTTGTAAAATATATATGAAAAGTTGGAACGTCAAAAACAGAAAAATGAATGAATTATTGTGGCAACAGTTTAAAGTGGCAAAGGAATCGCATTCACAAGAAAACTGTTTAATTTGAATAAAAAGTAATAAAATTAATTTTTACACAAATAATTAATTTTTAAAAAAAATTTAAAATTAATTTAACAAATAACATATTTTAAATTTAATTTAATTTTTAAATTTAAAAAAAAATAACTTTTTTGCTAGTTGACAAATCGGGTCCTAATGCGTCAAAGGTATCCAAATGGAAGTATTTATGTCAGATCCATTGATTTTAAGTTTCTAACCACATCATTGGTGGCTGGATGATGAATCAACAAGTGTCTTTGAATATAAAGCTTTCACTATCATAAATGGAAGAACAGATCCTCCTTTTCTTTCTCTTTTTCTTCTGCCCAAACAAAATTTCCTCTTGCTCTAAGTTTCATTTCTAGTACATATGCCCGAATGGGTGAATTTAGTTAATTAGTTTATTTATCCAAACAAGGCTTTAATAGAAAAATTGACTCATTTAGTTTGGCTGAACTTTTAGCTTCGTTCTTTTTTTCTTCTGCTTGAAGTCACGAAAAATTAATAGTCAAATCATAACATTTTTTTCTCTAGTAATTTAAAGCATTTGTTAATCAAATAAAATTTTTACTTATCAAATCAAACAAATTCTTTTTGCAAGAGAAAAAATTAATATCACTATTTTCATCAAATCTCAAAAAAATAATATGCTAGTTGTTCAAATTTATGTAGATGATATTATTTTTTGTTTAGCTAACGAATCTATTTGTAAGAATTTTACTAAGTGTATGCAGGAAAAATTTGAGATGAGAATTATAGGAGAACTTAACTACTTTTTTGAACTTCAAATCAAACAAATTTAAAAAAAAAATTTACGTTAATAATCTAACCAAATGAATCCTTGGGCACCTTCCAAACAATGGGTCATGAGGTCATGACACACTGCCAATACCATTCATGCCTTTTAGTCCAGTACCAGCAGCATCCTGTGTGGTCCCTATAAGTTCCAAAACAAAAGCTTAGCAAGAAAGAAGAAAAAAGGAACAGAATCCCTGCCCTTTCTCTCCCTCCCTACTCTCTCTCCATCTTGAATATTTATTCAACCTGTAAAGGCGCCCTCGTTTATCAACCGGATTAAAAGTCAAAAGCCCTCATTTTTCAAGTTAAAGGCGTTTAATTTTTTCTCTTTTCACATATATTTTTATATTTTTTAAAAATATTGTAGCTTTTATTATATACATTTATTTTTTTATAAAAATTATATTTTTAAAATGTACTTGTCAAAATCTACTAAACAATATCTATATTGAATATAAAATTATTTAAAAATAAATTTTTAAAAATTATAACAATTTTAAACAAAGTTTTTTTTTTTGGCTTAAAAACTACTCATATCCCAACTAAACAAACTTTTTAACTTTTTAACTTTTTAATTTAAAATAGCTTAAGCCAAAAAATTAACTTAAAACTAATTGCTAAAAGAACTTTTAATAACAAAAAGCATCCATCAAAAGCTTTTTTTTCTCTCTCTTTTTTTAATGGCGGAGAATTAAGAAAATTTGTGCCAGTGATCTCAAAAAGTTTAACTCAACACCTCTACTTTCTTAGGGGTGGCCGGCAGTGAAAGTTTCGGGCCAAAGGGAGTTTGGGATATAGAGTTTTAATAAATTTTTAAATAAATTTTAAAATAAATTTTATAAAATTAAGTAGATTAAATATGTTTGTGTTTAAGTTTTAACAAAATTAAATTTACACAAAAAAAAATTAAATACAATATATTACCACTTGTTTTTATTTAATATTTTGTGTTAACTACAATTGGTAAAATAAAAATTAACACTTTAAGATTAAAAACTTACAACTAAAGTATAATTTGATCTTAACTTTTAATTTTTTTAAATTCTATTCGTATTATTTAACATTTTAAATAATTAAAATTTTCGACAACTTATTAAAATTGTTGCAACTTAGAAAAAAAATAAACTAAAAAAAACCTAAAAGAACTTGAATTTAAGACCAAAGACATGCAAATTATAATAACTATCACTTGTGATTCATCCAAGATCATCAACATCAAATTTTTTTTAACAAATTTATATTAAATTTAAATCCAAATAGAACCTTAAAATTTACCAAAAATTCAGAGGCAAGGCGGTGGCTCTGCTCACCTTGGCCGGCAATAAATAAAAGACAGGTCCTTATATCAAAAGCTTTCCTTTCCACTTCATCATAGCACAAAGAGGTTCTGCTCAACGTCAATTGCCTTCAATGCCTCCACCATAACAAGCACAAAACACATAAAATAGGCATAAAGGGCGGTACACAAAACGACTAACAACAAAAGGCTTATACTCATCTGTGTATCAAAAAGTCCGCAAAATAAAAAATAAAAAATAAAAAATGGATAAAGAGAAAGATTCCACTCCTTTTTCTCCCAACTTTACAAAGACTTATAACTGAATTGCTCCTAAGTTTACTAAGGGAGCTCTCTGAGCCTTTAAAGTGTCCACGATTCCGCCAAATAGCCACATTACACAACACAGAATCATCTACCCACAAAATACATATACTTTGCCTTTTACTTTATGAACTAGGGGAAATATCAGTTTCTACTTCTCATAAAAAATAAAAAGTTCAGCTCATCTGCATTGTCTACTTTGTAAATTTCATACAGGTACACATAGAAATGCTCATAGACAATTATACTGAAACACAGGTAAATGAGCCGAGAAGAAACATACAAACCTTGACATAACCTTTCAAAAATATTGCAGTTGATCCACTGCAACCTCTTTTCTCTCATTTTTTCTGTTTTTTCTTCCTTTTCTTATTTGAAATCTTAGAAATAGCATTAATTATGGAAGGTATAAAAATGGAAATGAAATGGGAAAAAAAGAATATGAAAAAGGACGTATGTTCTATTTACATCGTGGGATGAAACCACTGCCTCTGCTAAAACAAGAAATATTTTCCCTTCTCAAAGTCATACCGTAAGCAAGGGACGTTAGATCGATTACATTACAGCAAAGTGAATCAGTCTGGTAATTTCAAGCGGTTGAACAGCACTAGGAAACTCTGCTCAGGTACAACATAAAGGAAACCAAGATCTGCACCTTTGACATATGGTCCCATGCCCTACATGAAACCACAATTAAGAAATAAATTAATTCAAAAACTCAAGTCAAAATTGAAAAGAAGGTTTCATGCTTCAAAGTTCATAATTCATTACCTTGCCATTGAGTTGGATCAGTTCACCATCAACCCACTTTGGATTTCGGAACCCAAATTCTGCTATCCTTCCTTGACCTTTATAGCTTGCAATCTGGAACAAAAATGCTCTCAGGGTCAGTTGCATGTTTTGAAATTTCCGAACCAACCATCCTAAAGCACTTTCTCTACATGTCGGGACAGTATCAGACAATTGGATATGAACGTCTAACATGTTCATCTAAGAAAACTATTAACACAAATAGGTGTAAATATCCAACATGGATATGAGCTGTCCCCCACCCCAATTGGCCCCACAGAATACAATAACCTCAAGAGTTTTTGGTTTAATGAGGAAGATGCATTCCTTGAAATTTGCAAAGCCAGAATAAAACTTCCAAGAAAATTTGCAAAAAACAGTAAACGAAGCATTCTGCGAAGAACTAATTTTTCCAAAACAAAAGAAAGAAACCACATCTCATAAATTTCTTTGCTCGTAAACTGATGTGTACACATACCACCATGCATCTTTCAAGTGTTTCATATTATGAATGTTCTTCAACTTCAGTTTAATTTCATCTTTTATCATCTCGTATTTCCTGCGCTATTTTTTTTGAACCATGTTACTATAATTCCAGTATCACTTCAGAAACCACTCCCCTTTTGGGTAACTAATTGAAAATCACATGCATGTGCCTAGTTAGCAAACACGCATGTATTTAACACGCTTGTTCACGTGAATCGCACTAGCAGCGGATATGTGCAGTTGGATGTGGCTATGATGTTTATTTTTTTACATAACATGAACGATGACATAAATCTGGCAGCCTGGCATGTGTATTCCTACATCCAGCAAATGACATGGCATATGTAATTGATTTTCGACATATGGGTTGACAAATTCATTTCTGATAACTATAACAAAATCTCCTCCATCTAAAACATGTAACTTTGATTTTTGTCGGGGGAGGGAATTGGTAAAAGTCCTCTACGAAGGGGATTGGCAAGAGTCCTCTAAGAAGTGCTCTAAAACATATTCAGGAATCTAGTTCTCCATACACTAGACAGCATAAAGAATAAACAAAGGTTCAAGAAAACTTAGGTTTTTTTTGAACAGCCAAGAAAACTTACGTTGATCACTCAGTTACATAAAACATGCTCCACACACATACAGGGGAGAGAGAGAGAGAGAGAGAGAATTGAAATTACTGCTCCTAATTCATCTGGATACAATCCCCGGTTGGTGAGGCGATTCCCTTTTCCAATTTTTGCGCGAAAAGTAACCTGAAGAACCAGAAGTTACATTGGCTAGTGTGCAAATAATTTTCCTTGACATATTATTTTTGGTAAGCTACATATAAGTCAACATAATAGAGCTAAAGAGCAAGGCCACACCCCATCAACAGGCCATTACCATTACATGCATGCATGCTAAGATGTGAGAGCATACAATATAGAAGCCGACAGAACTATGGGAAAAGATTTAAATGCCACGTACCTGGCCAGACGGAACATTTAGATCTCCTGTTAGCTTTACAGCCTCAACATACTCAAAGAACTCAACATCTGGTGATTTGTCAGCATCATCTTTCCTATTCCAGTTACCAAATTTACGCCTCAACTGAACTATTTCAGTGCCATAAGGGCCAAATGCACCAACATATAGGCCTACACTCCAACCAGCATATTTTGCCCATAAAGATAGTTTTAATGATTGAATTGAATGTGTTTGTTCGTGTGCGTGTGTGTGTGTGTGTGAGAGAGAAAGAGAGAGAGAGAGAAACTTGCCATCAAAGGGATCTAAATCGCCTTCAGAAGTGGTAATCCGACTAAAATTTGTATACTCAGATAATCTCTCCCGCTTCTGGGCCTGGCTAACAGCAAGCTTGACAATTTCACGCACATCTCTGGAAACCTATGACAATCATAGCAATAATCAATTTACTAACGCCAAAATCAATCCTCATAGAAGCCATTGAAAAACAACCAGGATTTAGACAAAAGAAGAGGAGCGGTTTAAAATCATCAACACTTATCACAGTTTCAATGGTTTTCCGACGGAAACTTTCGCTTACGCCAAGGTTTTATATTCCTTACTTCATGAAATTCCAGCAATCCCTTTTGATGTGGAACCAAAGTGGCATTTATGTTGAAACCAAATTTGAAAGCTATATTTTGACCAAGATCTATGCTTCAAGGCCTTGACTTTCTACACCTATATCCAATTCAAGGTTTATGGTAGCATAAAATTACATACACAGGTAGACATTTCAGATCTGGATGAGACTGACATTTCCTAGCTTCCTTTTCCTGAATGTAGCCTGTTCAATTTGTCTAGGCAATGTGAATGGGAACAATTTAAACTTAAATCATTTACATATTAAATTATAAGACGTGTTTGGTTCTAAAAATGAAATAACTAGGAACAAAAATTACTTTATGAAATGTTATATTGAATACCTAATGTGAAATTGAGAGGTTCAAAGTCTGTTCCGTTTGGCGCATGAAAATAATTTGAATTAACTCATTTACAAATTACCAGACTTTATATTATTTAACTCAAAATGGAATAATTTAAATTGCACAGCCAAAGAAGTCCCAAGTCAAATGTCAATCTCACCTTTGAAGATACCTTATCAGAACCCCAAAATGTCTTGGCAACATCAGGAGGCATAAGTTCAGAAATACCTTTAGCTGCTATAGCTGCCACTTTGACCTTGGACATCATACTTTCTTCACTATCATGCTCTTGGCTTCTTGAAGGAATATGAAGCACAAAAGAATCTCTCTCGATGTCTATAATTTCAGCTGGCTGGCGGACATACTCATCCTTAGTAGAAGTATCTTCTCTATTATGTAATATCCCTCCAACAAAAACCTTCATATCTAATTTTTTCCCATCTTCTGTTGCATCATTACCCTCACCCAGAGCTACCCGGTCAGGCTGAATATCATCCAAATTACTGGCGTCATCATCGGAATCTTCACCAGGCATTGTGCTTTCATCATCTTCTTGCATCAACTGCTTCACAGCATCAGCTTCTTCTACAACTTCCGTGGCATTAATTTTCATTACTTTTAATTTTAATTCTGGAATTTTTTCTTTTAGAAAATTTATAACACTTGCTATTCCTTCCTCAGTTTCTCCCTCAGCATTTATACTTTTTTCCTCATTTTTCTCTGCTTTAGTTTCCTTCTTATTTATGTCAACAACAGATGCATCCTTGATCTCAGAAGTACATGAATCTTTCGAGGGTTTTGAATTGGATGGTGAACTTGCGTAGTTGGTTGAACTTCCTTTGGCTCGCTGCAAAAATACTACCTGCCAATCAAGAGGTTCAAGACACAATCAGCAGTTTGCGTAAAAATGCACTAGAGAGAGAGAGAGAGATGATGCCAGCAACCTCCATTTAAAGACATCATAGGCAGAAATAAGGCTAGATTACAGACCTGAGTTTTGTTTTTCTTTATTTTTATTTGATTATGTTTGATGGGCTATCACAAGGCCAGGTGCTTGTTTGAAGGGGATTACTGCGGTTGAGTTTCACTGTGCTTTCTTAGTAGTAGGAGTGTAGGACAAAGTAAAAGTCTTTTACTCTTATGCATTTCTCCTTGACGTCATTTAGTACGGATTCATGAAAAATGGATTCGGATGGTATTATAATCCATCTTCGCAATCTTCTGCACTACAGTCATTGACACCTGCTCTCGCACTAACTCTCCGCCAGAAGCCAGCAGATTTCCCAAGCACCATTTCTAATGAACTCCAGCCAATATTATCATTGCTCTCATCATTGTCACTGTTTAATGCACAATCTACTCATGGACACCTATGCCTTCTATATATATTGTCTTCATCGACTTTTTATTTTTAGCAAACCTCCTAATATGCAAATGGGCAAGCCAGCCAGAAAGGATAGGATATTAAATAAAAAAGAGGGTTGAAATCCCGAAATAGTAGCCATGGAGGGCCACGCTGCAAGGGTGTTGGTTAGTGAGCACTTCAATGTCAATGGGCAACAAATGGATGTTGTATGATAAAAATTAGGAAGCACTTACATATTTTCTTAGGAAGCACATACATGCAAGCACATGCATGTAAAGTGGTATGTAAGTACAGAGTACCATATACAAATAAAAGCCTCAAGAAAATAGAAGCTCATAATACAACATGAAAGTTAAAAAGAACCACATTGCTTTTCCACTTGAATGGAGGTTGCATGATAAGAAATAAGGAGCACTTAACATATTTTCTTATGGATCATCAGTAAACTTCCCCTATTTCTAACCAATTTTTCTAAAACCAATTTTTCCTAAATTGTAGAAAAATTGATCAGTCCTATGAAAGATGTTGCAAATTAAAGGTCTTTCTTTTCTTTTTCTTTTTTATTATTTTATAGAAAAATTGTGTTCCTTTCACAATTCTTTTTGGGTTATTTGGTTAGAACATAATGCAAGGATTTTTTCAAGGCAAGTTTCAAGGTACTAATACCTTATGGGGCCAGGGTGTGTTATTTATCTTTCTTTCGGTCTACGGCTTCTTCAGTTTTCAATAAAATACTGTTATTTTTTATATCTATAAATTATAAGGCAGTGTGTGAATGTAGTAATATGATATTTCACGTATTCTTCTTTTGTTTTTCTTTGGTGGGTTTCTCGCCCCCGTATCTCTTGTAACTTTATTATAATTAATAAATCTAGTTTTGTTGCTGATATTTTTTTTTTAAAGTATGGGCAGATATAGAATATTCTGTGATATCGCAATCACAAATTTCGGTGATTGAGTACTTATTTTATGGATTGGCGAATATGAAAGAAAGAATATTATGTGATATCATAATCACAGAATATTCTGATTGACTGCCAATTTTGTGGAGATTCATTCCATATCTGGTTGCTTGGTTTTAAAATTATTTTTTCAAATCGGTAGCATGTATTGTGTATTTATATACGGGTGCGGTTATACTAAACCCATGAATAAAATCACTTCTCTCCTTCTCCCGTGGATGGAGGTCACCATTGACCAAATCACATAAATTCATTGTCACTTATATTTTTCTACATTAATTATAGCTTTTGGATGCGGCCAAGCATGGAACTATCAAAATCAAATCACGGTTAGAATAAGCCAGCACTTTTGATTCCATACGTTGGCAGAGATGGGCTTAAATCATCAACACAGCAATCTCAGTGTATTAAATCATCAGGGGCAACAAACAAAACCTGTCTAAAATCTAAATAACACTATCAATGTGATCCAAAGCGTGGAGGTAAGAGACCTATGTGGCACCTGCATTTAATACCCTAAGGCCTTGTTGTCTTTCAGATCATTCTTGAACAAATTGGATATGGTGGGATTATAGATAGGATTGGAAGTTGTTAGTTATACGGTGGAATAAGTAGATAGGATAAATAGTGGGATTACAGATAGGATTGCAATGTATTAATTATACATTGAGATAAAGACATAGGATAAAAGATCGGATGAATATTGCATATGATAAGATTATGTAACATACAATAATTTATACTATGGCTCTGTTTGGGCAAAGTTGCTTATTTGCTTATTGGCTTATTGGCTTATAAGTAAAAAGATAAGCTACGTCGTTTGGGTAACCAAATAAGCCAAAAACAAAGAAATAAGCAAATAAGCTCGTTTGGATAAACAAATAAGCTCGTTTGAGTTGCTAAATAAGCAAATAAGCAAATAAACTCGTTTGGATAGCCAAATAAGTAAATAAGTAAATAAGAAAATTCACCCAAACGGACCAGCTTAAATGGGACTTGGCTTATTTGCTAATAAGTAAATAAGCAAATAAGCAAACCACCCAAACAAGGCCTATGTATAGTTAGCCTATGTATAGTTAGCATAAGATAAATAAATAAATAATGAGACATAATTATCTTTAAACATTCTATAAAATAAGAAAATTGTCCAAAAAATTTAATCTCCAAGAATACCACATTTCAAACGGTATTAGTTATCCTTCTATTTAATCTCTTACATACTGTATAACTTATTCAGTGGGCTAATATGGAGAATCTAATCTCCTAAACAAGCAACATGTTAAAAAAAACATGTGAAGCCCAAATGTTATCCATTTTAGTCCCTCTTTTTAGTCTGACCAACGAACAACGAATTGGATTGTACCCCCACCAAAAAAAAAAAACCTAATGCAATACAATCCCGACTTATCGGGAATCAAACGAGACCTAAATTCAAATCAATGAATTTTGTTTGCAGCAACAGATCCAGTCGGAATCTACATCTCTGACAAAGCATACATTAACTTTATGGGTCAAAATCAATGGTGGGCGGTCAAACAAATCACAACTAGACAGATCAGTCAGGTTAGAATTCAATCTTTTTTTTATTTTTTATTTTTCATTTTTTTCGCAGAAAACAAAGTTTTGTGCATCACCTGCATAGAGTATGTCTCATCAGCATGTTTTACCACAAAAATCTCAAACAGAGGAGTTCCAAGGGAAGCAGCGACCAACTGTCTGTAATAAACTGTAAACATTAGTGTTTTTGACATATAAGTAATTAATCAAACTCATGACTTTTACTTCTTTTTTTTTCTTTTTCTTTTTTGTAATAATACCTTGGACTATAACTCCTACCAACAAATCTGCCCACACCAGGAGTTACACGGATTAACCTGCCGAAGGGATCATCAGAATCCTTTGAACAGCCCACCCACCAACCGACCTGCATATTTTTTTTTTTGGGGGGGGGGGGGGGGGGG
>JAULJZ010181761.1:3171-22342 GCA_032270985.1 Heliamphora pulchella | reverse complement strand
TTATTTTAATTTTTGATGAATTTAAAAAACATATTTTATACTCTTTGCAACTTATAAAATTATGTAAAACCTTTTTAAAGCCCTACTATTTCTTAAAGAACATTTTAAAGTATTTGAGACCTACAGAATTATTTAAAAGCATTTTAAAGTTCAACGATTTTTTAAAGAATATTTGAAAGTTTTGGTGACTTGTAAGATTATTTAAATATCCCGCTAAAGTCTAGCAAATTTTTAAAAATCGCTTTGAAGTCTGGCGTATCTTTGAATTAACAACAAGTTTAATTTACAACAATCATGCTTCTAAGCTTTTAGATTTTATAAATTTACTGCAAATATATTACTTACAGTAAAAATAAACCCAAAAATTTAATTTAGAATTCAAAATGAACAATCTGAATTCAACCGTGTGTAGTGCAGACTCGTAGAACACACTTTAAATGGATCCGAACGATTCATTTTAAATTCAATATTAATTTCTGATCAACTAATTTATTTTTTGGGTTTATAGTATTACTAAATTTACTGTCATCAGAGCATAAAATCAAACATCTAACGCGAATCAATCAGCTACAATCTCTTGTTCTTCAAATGATCAACCTACACCCAAATCTAACCCTTCACAAATCTATCCATTCTTTAATTATTACACTTGTGCCCAATCTTTCCATGCTCACTCTACATCTTTTATATAGGCACTCTTTTCATTCCCACCCAAAAACAAGTTTCAAAAAGGCATATTTCTCACTTGTTTTCTCCCCATATCCCAATTCTTTTATTTCTTTTTTATTGATCTTATCCATATATGTATATGTATATATATGTATATGCATATATTTAAACAAAAACAAGTTTGTGTAATTCTTTTTTTTTCGAGTTGATTGATTGGTTTCAATTGTATGTTTATAGAATGCAAAAGAACAGTGGAGTTCCGGCGTGCGCGTCGTGCAGGCACCAAAGAAAGAAGTGCACGGAGAAGTGCGTGTTGGCGCCATTTTTCCCTGCTAGCCGGAGCCGGGAGTTTCAGGTGTTTTATATATACATATATATTGCTTCTGAATCACGGTATTTTTAAAATACAATTACTGAACATATCCTCTCTCTTTCAATAGAGGATTTACAATGGTACCAAAATTCTTAATTTCTCAAAAAAAAATATCTTGATAATCAGAATTATATATATATATATATAATTCGTACACAATCATCGTTATAGCATAGTTGTGTACGAATTTCTAAGTATAAATGAAACACACCCTACTTATTTGTAGTTAGTATCCTACAAGTGTGTTGAGTAATTACTAGGTAATTTTGAATAACTGTTTGACATTACTTATGTGTATTTTTATTTAATAATATAATAGAAAATACTTTAGATAAAATAAAATACCAATTAATAAAAGAAAAGAATAACTTATTTAATGTACACTGAATGCATGACATCGCGTATATATTATTCTGAAAAAAATAATTGCTATTTAGGCCTATTGGAATATACCTACTTAACTTGCTTATTTATGTGACATAATTAAAATTATTTGTTTGCCTTTTTGCTTGTTTGAAACTACTTATTTTTTTAACTATACCACATAAGGAAACATATCAAGTAAACTTGTTCAATAGTCCTAAATAGTATTTCTCAGAAAATATCTCATAATTTGCAAGGGGTCTTTTACTATAATAAGTTATTTTTTAAACTTAATTAATAAAATAAAAATTTTTAAACTTTATTTTTAACCTACGTAAAAGCGTGTTAATAACCACGCTTTAATAAAAAAACGTTTTTTCTAAACACGCTTTAACCTTAACCTCTACACATCGTCGAAGAAATAACAACATAAAAACATTTTTAGCAAACACATTTTCAATTAGTTTCAAATAAAGCGTTTTTGTTAAACACGTATTTAGACTTTTGATTTAAACAAAAATATTATTAGTATTCACATTTTCTTTATTAAACCAGTGAGACTAGAAAACGTGTTTGATAAACACATTTTATTCATGAATGAGTATTAGTGTTTTCTTCATATTAGTATGGGATGCTTTCATATTTTTAACAAGTTTATCTCAAAGAGTTAAACTTTGTGTATATTTTTAATTTAATTTCTAAATATTTTTTTTATAATTGGATCCGTTTATTACGTAAAATTCGATGAGTTTGTTATCCATATAAAAATTTAGGGTGACCCGATACCTGTAGCTAAGTGATCGCATAATGTTGTTTTATAATTAATATAAATAAACATTATAATTTAAAAAAAAAATTAAACAAATGTTGTTCAATCACTTAGCTACATGTATCAAATCAATCTATTTTTTTTTATAAATAAGAAACTCGACAAGTTCTACGTAATAAATGGATTCAATTATAAAAATATATTCAAAAATTAAATAAAAACAAACATGCTATATTTAATATAAAAAAAAGATATGAGCTCACTAAATAAAAACAAACACAGCTGACAAACGCGCTACATCTCCAAACAAAACGTTTCTGCCAAAAGCATTTTTCATTTACATATATAGAAACGTTGTTGTTAACAACCTTTTCAGGATAACATTATATTTATAAAGAAAACGTCGTTAATAATAATATTTTCTTTTTAAATGTTTTATGTCAATTAATTCGCGTTGGCAAAATATGTTTTGCAAAAAAAACGTGTTTAATAAACACGCTTTTATGTAAATTAAAAATAAAATTTAAAATTTTTTATTTCATTAAGTAAGTTCAAATACTTTGGATATTATGGTAAAAGAGCCAATTTGCAAGCGTCTGTTCATTAACAGACATGGCTATTAGTTCAGCAGTGCATAAACAACCAATTAAAGGAAAACATACACCTTTTTAGAAGTGCCTCTAATTAATCTATAAATAGGGATTGCTTCTCCTTTTCTGTCTCTCATTTTCTCAACACTCTTCTTCTTCTTCTTCTTCTTCTTTTTTATAATTAGGTTTTCGGGCTAGCTTGCGCACTTTGACTAATTTAATGACTAAACAAATTTTTAGTGACCTTGGAAAAATTTGAGCTAGTGATTATTAAAAAGCAAACCTATGCCGGTTGAACTATCTCTCAACACTCTTATCTATCTTTTTATGTTTTCGTAAAGAAATTCTAGGTTTTATTCAAAATTATTGTATTTATAATCTATAGGTTTTGTTGTATCTTGAAAACAGATTTGTTAAGAATCTTATCATCTTAAAGAATGTAATTTTTCGTGTGTTAACGCCTTATATTTTTCGTTCATCCACACCAGGCCGTACACAGAGTGTTCGGCGTGAGCAACGTGACGAAGATCGTGAGAGATCTTGGGGAAGAAGACCGGAGGAGGGCAGTCGATTCGCTTGTTTGGGAAGCATTCTGCCGACAGAAGGATCCGATCTTAGGCCCCTACGGGGAATACATGAAGCTGTACGAAGAGCTCCGGGCTTGCAAAACCCGGAGCCAGCACCTCCAGGCGCCTTCCCACGGAGGCGCGCTGTTCCAACCGGCGCCTCCGAATTCGGTTGGTTGGAGCAGCAACAGCAGTAATGGAATGTGCAACAAGGGTACTATAAATGTGGGTGTGGAAGAAAATCATAATGGTGGATTTAACTTTGCTCAAAACCATGGGAGCTCTTTCGGAGATAACAGTACTTACAGTTACTCTTCGGATAATCTTATCCATGGGCTGGAGAGGATGAGGCCAAAAAGGGACGCTGGTTCCGTCCTAATTGTGCCACAGCAATATCCAGTCAGTGGCTTAAACCACCAATACTATCTTTGAGGTATTATTGTGTTGGCTACTTGGTTCTATATATATGGGTTTAGAATTCGGATACTCACCAATTTTCATTTTAATTACTTCAATAATTTAAATTGTTCATCTCGTAAAAATTATTAAAAAAAATTATTCATATAAAATTAAGTTGATCAAATATTATTAACCAAAGGATTGCCGTTTAAAAAAAAGGTAACCAAAGAATCGATTTACATTGATTGTAAAAAAAAATAGACAACAATTATAATTTTGAGAAAGGGTTTGCTACTTCATAGCTCTTGAGTTCAAAATCTCCTAAGGTTAACAATCGGCTTTAAATCGGCTTAAAGTTAGGCTTTTTGGTTTTTTGTTTAAAGCCAAAAAGCCTTATTTTTCAACTTAAAGTCTTTTTGCTTTTCACAATTTTTTTTATATTTTTAAAAAATATCATAACTTTTATTATACATATTTATTTTTATAAAAATTATATTTTTAAAACTTACTCGTCAAAATCTATCAAACAAGATTCATATTGAATATAAAATTATCTAAAGATAAATTTTTAAAAATTGTTACAACTTTAATCAAAATTTTTTGCTTTTTAACTTAAAGTCCCCACATTCCTCTCTTAGATGAACTTTTGGCTTTTTGAGCTTAAAGTGATTTTAAGCAAAAAACTTAATTTAAAGACAGATTGTCAAACGACGCCTAAGTACGTACTATCAACTATTGAAAAATTATGTATACTTTTTGTGCAATTACAATGAATAAAATAATTAAATTGGACTTATAAGCTATATATATAAATTCAATGACGAAAGCAGATCAATAAAGCTAGTGTTTGACACTATTGGCCTGTTTGTTTGATGCATATAAATATGAAATTAGATATAATATTAAGTGAGGTCCATAAATTCATTGTTTGTTTAAATAAAAACGTCCATATATATATATTCCAAAGCGCATGCATATCCCAGGTTATGTTATATAGACGGTGGGAGTATTTGGATGAATATTATTTATTTTGTTAAGCATAATTATTTATATTATTTATTCTGTTAAACATTTGATATTTAAATGTATAATTAAATTTTTATGAGGGTAGTAAATAAAAAAATTATATTTTATCTATATTTTATAAATTCATATCTATTTATATCCATCATAAAAATAAACATGGTATATGTATATACTTAAGTATAACATATCCAATACTATATCTATTCATTTAATATTCACCTTTATATCCGACAATATTTTATATTCTTCAATTTATGTCCGAACAAACAAACGGGCCTTATGTTCCTAAAACAATTTCATCCCCACTATAGTGCTTACGGTGTTATGAACGTCTATTTTTTAGAATACAATAATTTGAATTCCACAAAAGAAACATTGTAATAAGTGGGCCTGGTAAACCAAACAATATTTTGTACTCTCTTTATACGGGCTTCGACACAAAATATATAATGAATTAACGATGTAAAAATTAAAAGTGTAACTCGATATATATATATTTCAAACTAAATAGATGCCACTAAAAATACGCATTTCTATGATGGTAACTTTTTATTGCCATCTTCAAACAATTTATTAACCACTTTAAAAATGATATTAAAATTATTTTTTCAATATCAACTTTTTAGAGTTAGTCTATATGAGATTTCGTCTTATCTTTAATTTAGCGCAGCGCCAGTGGACAGTGAGATTGTTTCTCCAAGAATTAATCGAGGTACGTATAAATTGATCTGAACACTTTGAGATATATAAAAAAAATTATAATTTTGAAAGCATACCGCATACTTCTTTTAGAATCAATGTAAACCGGTAATATAGTAACTGATTTTTAACCAACTTAATTGTTTGTAAGAACAACTTTTTGGTGAAACTTTATAATATCAACAATTCGAATAATTAAAATGACTCAATCGTGTGGACTATAAGAAAAATTAAAATGCCTCCATTTCTTTACCAAATTGAGAGGATCTAAATCCATGGATTTGTGCATATGTTTCTCCCCATATTTATAACATCCCAAAAACTATTGTTATGGTCAAATCCACCTAAAGTTGAAGGAAAAGAAGATAATTAATTTAGATACAAGATAAGAATAATGTATGTAGTTGGCTGCAGATTGAGAAGGTTACTTGTGGTATTTTTCATTTTTATTTCTTTTGAAAGTTTGTGCATATGTTGTCAATTTTCTATCATTGTATTTATTCTCACATTACATTACAGAGATATTGTACAAATATATATAGAGATTAGCAATATTATATTTGGCTATACAGATTTTAGAGCTATAATTAGTGAAGGAATTTTACATTTATGGCTATTCCTATAATCACTCTGATTTGTTTGACAACTCACGCCAACACTCCCCCTCAAGTAGAAGCATCTAGATCTTCAATGCGCAACTTGTCTAGTGAGTTGTAAAAATCCTTGCTTGATACGATAGCCTTTGTAAGAATATTCGCCAATTGGTCTTCAGACTTCACGAATGGAAACCAAATTATTTTATCTTTGAGATTTTTTTTGATAAAGTGTCTGTCAACCTCCATGTGTTTGCTACGATCATGCTGGACAGGATTGTGAGCAATGGCGATAGCTGTCTTATTATCGTAAAAGAGGTCCATTTCGGAGGTAGGAGCAAATCCAATTTCAGTTAGAAGTCTTTTGAGCCACAGGAGTTCACAGTCCCTTAGCCATTACATGGAACTTTGCTTCGACACTTGATATTGCCACCACATTTTGCTTCTTACTTATTTATGTAACAAGATTTCCCCCTACAAACATGAAGTAGCCTGAGGTGGATCTTCTGTCTGTGGCGTTCTCCGCCCAATTTGCGTCTGTATAACCATTAACTCTGAGATGGTTATTTTTTGAAAACATAAGCCCTCTTTTCGGAGTTGATTTTAAGTATTGTAAAATTCGAATTACTGCTTCCATATGATCCTTACTAGGTTGGTGCATGAATTGACTTACTACACTCACTGCGTAGGCAATATCTGGACGAGTGTGTGAAAGGTAAGTAAGTTTACCCACTAATCTCTGGCACCTTCCTTTGTCCTTTGGCACTTAGCTCGGATATTCTCCGAGCTTGTGGTTCTGAATGATTGGAGTGTTTGCTGGCTTACAATTCAACATTCCAACATCACATAGCAAATCTAATATATATTTTCGCTAGAAAAGAAATATACCTCGTCTTGATCTAGCAACCTCTATTCTTAGGAAATATTTAAGCCCTCTTAAATTTTTTATCTCGAACTCGGTCGCCAATTATTTCTGAAGCATAGAGATTTCTTCCGTATCATCCCCTGTGATGATCATATCATCAACATATATTATTAAAACTGTTACCTTACCCCGTTGGTACTTTAGAAATAATATATGATCTGAATTACTTTGGCAGAAGCCATACTTCTTCATTGCCAAACTGAACTACCCAAACCATGCTCGAGGTGATTGCTTTAGTCCATACAGTGCTCGCTGCAATTTGCACACAACTTCATCTTTTAAGGATGCTGTGTAGCCTAGAGGGGTATCCATGTAGACTTCTTCTTTAAGGACACCATGGAGAAAAACATTCTTTACATCTAACTGATGCATTGGCCAGTCCAAGTTGGCCGTGAGAGATAACAGTTTCCATACCGTATTTAGCTTGGCTACTGACAAAAATATTTCTTGATAATCTACGCCATATGTCTAAGTGTATCTCTTTGCGACTAGCCTTACCTTATATCGTTCAATAGATCCATCTGTCTTGTGTTTGACAGAGAAGACACACTTGCACCCGACGATTTTCTTTCCTTTGGGCAATCTAACCAATTAATGTCCATGTTTGATTCTTTAGTAGTGCTCATATTTCTTCCTCTATTGCTTGAGTCCACTTGGGATCCGCTAATGCTTCTTAAACTGTAGTGGGAATATGACATGCGAAAAGCTCATGTGTGAATGTCTTTAGAGGCTCAAGTAGCTTTTAGGTGGAGACATAGTTGGTAATTGGATTCCTTGATCTTTTTTCCTCAATGTCTAGAGAGTATCTATTTGGTGGCTTGCCACGATTATGCCTAAAAGGTAAGGTATACACAGTAGAAGTATCTATATTATTTATAAATGAGGGTGGAGTGAAATTGCTTTTCTCAGGAATATTCTTAGGAGATGGGTCTGCATGCACTAAGAGATGGGGGATTTTGGTCATTCTCCTGATGGTGTGGGGTCAATTTTTAAAGGCTCTAATTCCTCACCAATGATTAGTGTGTCATTTTGATCTTCAAGCCAGTCAAAACTCAGTCACTTCAACTCTTCATCTAGTGTCTCCCCTAAAGAGAAGAAGTGGATGCCAAAGAAGGATAAAATGGCTCGGGCTCCATAAAGGTGACATCCATGGTCATATAGGTACGCTTGGTAATAGGATCATAGCAGCAGTAGCCTTTTTGATGCTCAACATAGCCCAAGAAGAGGCACCGAAGGGCACATGGGTCAAGTTTGGTACGCTGGTTCTTAGGGAGGTGCATATACGCCACACACCCAAAGATGCGAAGAGATAGCATTAGGGCCGTAGGTAGAGAGACCGAGGCTAACAGGGACTATAGTGGGGTCTTAAGATTTAAGATTTTTGAAGGAAGGCGGTTAATTAAATGCACGACAATGGTAATAGCATCGGGCCAATGTCGTGTAGGCACATGAGCGCCTAGAAAGAAAGCCCGAGCAATCTCAAGAATATGTCGATTCTTCCGTTCAGCGATCCCATTTTGCTGAGAGGTCTAGGGACATGAGGTCTTATGAATAAGATCATGTCGTTGAAAATAGGAATGAAAGTGGTGATTAACATATTCGCCACCATTATCAAAGCTGAGAATCCAGATCTGAGCAGAAAATCGGGTCTGAACCATAACATGAAATGACTAAAAGACACGAAACACTTCATCCTTATGTTTCATCAAATATAGCCAGGTCATCCGAGTGCATCATCAATAAATATTACAAACCAACGTACACCAGAGACAGTAGATAAAGGAGAGGGTCCCCATACATCAGAATGAATTAAAGCAAAAAGTGTATCACTTTTATTTATGCTTAATGGATACTTAGCACGATGACTTTTGGCTAAGATACAAGTATCACAGTTAAATTCAAAAATCTCCACATTGGAGAATAAATCAGAAAACAAATGTCGTAAGTACCCAAATGACGGATGTCCCAAACGACAATGCCACAGCCAAATCTGTTGAGCCTTAGAATCAAGGAAAGAGGACACGTGATGTGCACGACCTAAACTGAAATCTTCCATCTAGTACAATTCCCCCTTTTAGTACCACGCCCAATTATCTCATTGGTGAGAATATCCTGAAGAAGACAAAAAATTGAAATAAATTAGCCCCACACAATTTAGATTGTAATAACTTGGCTAATAGATAATAACTTGTGGGATAAAGAGGGAACAAGTAGAGTGTTAGATAAATGAAGAGAGGGTGGTAGGGTTACAGATCTGGCCCCTGTGACAGGTGAGACCACTCCATTAGCATTCGCAATGCTGGTGCGCCTTAGAGATGAGTGGTGGGAGAAATCTGCGGGATCAAAAGTTATATGATCCGTGGCCCCATAGTTGAGGAGCCAAGCATTTCTATCACATCGTGGCAATGACTAAGTAAAGCATGACAAAGGTTACCTGGATCCCCAGGAGAGAAGTCCGGTTTAGATGAGGCGGTGGGTGGGATGAAAGAGAGATAAGGTTCGGCTGGCGCCACAGCAGCCTTTTCCGTGCCTACAGTTGTACTAGCAATATCTTGTTTTTTCTGGGCTTGGAGCTCGTGCCACCAGTCGGGGTACCCATGCAACTTGAAGCAATTTTCACGTGTGCGCTTCATATTGCCACAATGAGAGCACTTGAGACCAGTGGATGAGGTTCGGGCCTTGGAGGAAGATTTCATAGTATGCTGCGAAGCCGATCTAAAGAAACCAGACGATCCAAGCTTGAGGCCTCCCTACGAACATGGGCATACGCTTGCTCCACGGTGGGAAATAAGTGCATCTGTAACACGTTGCTACGAATATTGTCCAACTTGTCGTTAAGACTATCCAAGAATACGTAGACTCAATCTTCTTGGAGGAGATTATTATATCGTTGAATATCGGAAGAGCACTCCATCGGATTATGATGCCGAAAATCAATTTCACGCCAAAGGCTTTGCAAGTCGGTGTAGTATTTTTCCAGGGAGCCACCCGCTTGGCAGAGACAAGAGACTCGGCGCCGAAGATCCTAAACTTGAGAGGTATCACCACCATCAAAATAGGTGGTAGCAGCAGAATCCCAAACTAATTTGGCCGTGGGAAATCGATTCAAATTGTCGATTAATGTTAGATCCATAGAGTTGATCAGCCAGCCTTTGACAATGGCGTTGTCAGTGCGCCATTTGCAAAAGGATGGGTCGGTCGAAGATGGCGGAGGTAACTTGCCATTGATGTAGTCCAACTTGTCTTTTCCGGAGATGTACATCTCGACAACTTGGGACCATAAAGCATAGTTGGAACCATCCAACTTGATGCCAATCGGGATAGCCGCAGGTTCAGGAAGCATGGTCGGGGCCTGAACTTTAGACAGAGCTTCGGCCATCTTAGTGGTGAATAATTCCAAGAGGAGCGTATTAGGGTCGGTGGGAGAATCAACGGATTTCGTCAGGGTTTCAGTGTCTCCCATATGAGAAGGTGCCAAGCGAAAGAAGGAGAAGTCTATGAGCTAGGGATCGACGTGAATCGGGGGCCAAGTATCGTGTGGTTCTAATACCATGTCAATTTTCTATCATTGTATTTCTTCTTTCACACTACATTACAGAGATATTGTACAAATACATATAGAGATTGGCAACTTTATATTTGGCTATATAGATTTTACGGCTATAATCATGGAAGGAGTTTTACATTTATGGCTATTTCTATAATCCTTCTAATTTATTTGACAACTCACTCCAACATATGTATCTAGTGCAGCTGTAGCTAGCTTATAATTTTTACTCACCTGTGTCTAAAACTTTTCACTCACCTTTGTTTGGAGAACGAGTTCCAACTTTGAGTGTCATTGACACTTTAATTTGGATCTTATAATTTAATTAAAACAATTTATTATTTTGGTTCGTCGAATACATAATTTGTGTAAAAAATTAGGTCGATCAATCAGATATCAATAGTCATATAATTGATGCATATTTGTTTTATCTTTTATTTTTAAAATTATATAAGTTAATCATCTTTTTTAAAACAAATGTGATTCAATCATATAGATAATGATGTCCGATTGACTTAATTTTAATTTATAAGAATTACATACTCGACGAATTCAAAATAATGAATGGTTCTAATCAAATTATGAAATTTCAATTAAAATATAATAACACTCATAGCACAAACACCCTACTGTGAGTAGGTCACAGGAGGTACTCAGACTAATGTAGGTTGTCAAAGTTGCCATTAATAAACTATAACTATGTACTAAAGGCCTTTTGGTAAGGATTGAGATTTGTCTTTTATTTTTTTTTCAAAAAAAATTATAAAGTGTAAATGAAAAGATGTTTAACAACGTTATTTTTTTCAAAAATTGTAAGCAATATTTAAAATTTACTAAATACTAGAGACAAAGAAAATATATCTCACTATACAAAAATAGTTTTCCCAACGTAACAAAAATGCGTTGGCAAAATTTAAAATTTGTAGGTAAAAATATTTCCCGACGAAAATCCTTCCGTCGGCAAAGCATTAATATATTGGTATCGCTAAAAATTTTTGTCAACGCGGAATATAGGCGTTGGCAAAATTAAGGCATAAGCGACGCAATAGCTTGTCGGAAAAAATCTTAAATATTCATCAGTAATTATACTTTAGGTTGGTAAAAGTGATGAAAAATATGTCTTATGCAACACTTTTATCGACTAATGTTGGTGTCGGAAAGAACACGCTTAGGCAATGCATATTTGCCAAGGGTGTTCTCTCTCCCAAAAGAGTACTTTTTAAATTTTTACCTAAAGCAAGTCGCTAAAAGTGTATATTTGCCAATTCAAAATGTTTTGCATCAAAACAATTAGTCGCTAATTATGCATTTTCTTGTAATATTTTCATTTATTCTTTAAACTTCTTGTTCTATCTTCTCTTCTCTACCACCACCGACCACCTCTATCTCTGGCTAACTTCAATAAGCACCATATCCAGTCATCATTTTCGGCCACCCAGGCAATTATTTTCACTTCTAGCCATTACTTTCGGTGACTTCTTCCATCACTTCCAAATGTCGGCAATCATATTTGTAACTCTCTCACTTTTGGATGCTCTTCCTAATAGTGCCATAGATAATCTCACTTCTGACCACCTTCACGCGATCCCCCATCCTCTCCTAGCTCCCTGGCCCTGGTTACCCTTCACAAAATAAGATTTTAGAACCATATTTATTGCTTTAATTTGTTTTTAAAACATAGATAAATTTATATATATTTAGATTTTATATATTATTAAAAAAACTGTAAACTTTATCAAAGCATTGGCTAAAGATAGAGAGCAGCTAAATTACACCAAGCACTAAACAATTACTATAAAAAAAAAAAAAAAGAAACCAAGCACTTATTTGTTAACAGTAATACTATATATACATACTATCCATTAAAATTGAATCCTGATCATTCTTTTGCACTAAAATTCACAATACTTATTAATTTCAATACAAATGGATGGCCAGGATCAACTTTATGTTATTTCTGTATACAAAATATTTTCCATTTGCTAATGGTCATTTTCTATTTTTTCTCCATTCTGATCTTCCACAAAATAGAAAGTGTAAAAAATAAAGCTCTAATCTCCCTTTAATTTAACAACTATCACTCAATTATTGTAGATAATGACTCAAGTAGATTATTAACCCAATAACTTGAATAAAGAGTTTAACAATGCGGTTTAAAAAATTTAAATCCAAGTTAGTAGTAGTAACCTACAAGTTTCTTTATTTACCAGACTTAATACTCATATACACGACGCTCTCGTCGCACGCGTGGTCTGAGTTCTTCTACTAATTGGAATGTGAGTAGCAGCCCATTAGCGGATATAGAAAGTAGTCTATTAGCGGATACAGAGAGTAGCCCATTAATGGATACAGAGGTATTCAACCTCAGGGCCTCTACTCCTCTTTAGAGTGTTAACTCCTCTATTTGCACCGCTACAAAATCTGTCACGAGACCAGAGTTGGCTCTAATACAATTGTAGCAACCCAAGTATATCACTGGCCCAATAATTTGAATAAAATGCCTAATAATGAGATTCAAAAACTTAAGCTCATGTTATTAGTAGTAACTCACAAGTCTTTTTATATACTATATTTAATTTCTATTTTTTTTAGCAATGTGAGATGTGATATCACACTTTACTTGGTTGATTTATTGCTTCAGACTAACTTGAATTATTGTACAACCAAAAGCTAATTAAGTTCCAGCAGCTAAATAGTGAGGGATAGGAATTCCTCTTTTGTTATCATGCATAACATTTAAAGGTGGTATATTATGGTATAATTTTTATCCAACAATTGGTATTTTACAAATAATTGAGAAGATATTTTTAAAAAATGTGAGAATATTTTATTCATCACATTCAATCTTTTTTTGTTGATATATTGAGTCACATAATTTGATGTATATATTTGTTGAGTAGTTTATATTCAATAGTAACTAAGAAGTTCAAGCACCCACAGAATGTGCATTTGAAAGAAATAGACATGTCATGGGTCGGTTTGAAAATAAATGAATTGTTTGTCGTAGAATATTATTCTTGTCAGAATTAAATCTAGTAAAAATAACAGGAGTTCGGACAATTTTGTTACCTTTTGTGAAAGTAAATTGACTTAGAATTAAGATAAATAAGGCTCTGACTCGTATTTTTCTCCCATTTATGTTTCATAGACCAGTGGGGAGATTTTTATTCATTGCCTTTGTCTATTCTTTATAGTTTTAGTAATTTTCATGCCACCCACAGCAAAAAAATCCATATTAAAAAAAAGGTCTAATTGTTGGAATAATGATTTCTATTGCTATTTGATACACTACGGTCAGTAACATTGGTACATTGGGTAAAGGTACGAAAAATAGAGGAATTCAAACTCTTGGTAAACAAAAGCCTACATAGCAGTTCCAATGTTAAGCCTTGAACAACTCGGCCATCTTTTCTACCGTGACTATGACCCAAAAATTGAGTGAATAACGAGTCATTTATATTAGATTATTAGATAAGCACAATCAATCAATTTTAACTATAAAAAATTTTTATCAAAGAAAGGTCTTTTCTTCTAGGCTTAGGTAGGGGTAAAGATTGTGATCATATATATTACATTTGTCTATCTGTGATTTTTAAAACTATAACGAGCACTACAAGACAAACAATTCAAATTATAAAAATTTATCTAAAACTTTCAACCCACCCAAAAAAAAGCACCAACTCCAAATTCTAAATCAATTAATTAGTATAGGACTCTTCTTTATAGTCTATATTTATAAGAACTTGTTAGAATATATATATATATATATATATTCGATTAGATTCAAATAGTACTCATTAACCGGCCAAAAACAACTTCTATTCTTGCTGGTCTAACTCTATTTTTTTTTTCATTTATTTTCACTTCCAAGCTTAGATTACTGAATAAGAATTAATAATCACTTTCTGTGTTCTATCTTATGATTGTAGGTTAATTCACTATAATTGTGACAACAAGCCAATGCACAGCAATGAGCACATTATGGGAAGGAGGCTCGTGATTTGATTTTCTTCTTTAAAATCCTTCTTTTTTTCTTTTTTCTTTTTTTTTTTTACTTTAGAAAATGTTGACTAGAATATGATGAGATCTGATATATATGTTATATTGAAAGAAATCAATGCTTATTAATGCTAAATTGTATTGCTTCTCTTTGCAAAAAGGAAGAAAATTTAACTTCAACCAAAAGTTCGTACGAAGCATATTGATGGATCACAAGTGTTTGTACTATAGAATTTATAGAGAAAGAAAAGGGAAGGGAAGATAAATTAATAAGAAACAAATCAAATAGGAGCACATTTTTCTCCCTTTTTTGATTGGATGGAGGAAAAATGAGAAGAAAATAAATACATATTCGTCAAAAGAATAGGTTTTTAGTTATTGTTAAAAATGATTTGTAAATAATTTTATTTTTCTTTTCTTTCTTTGTTTTTAATGACAAATACAAGATCCAAACGTTAAGACTGTTCAAAAATTCGCTTAACCCGCCCAACTGTCCCGTATCCGTCTACACCACACCGACCTAAGCAAATTAAAAACAAAAGGCAAAGCAAATTGGGCTGTTGAGAAAAAGACTACACGGGTTGGTTGATGGTGGCGATTTCAATAACTTCCACCCGCTTTTCAACCGACTCGCCTACATATAATACTTATTACTTAATTATTTTTTATTTTATTATTAATTTGTAACTTATAACTTCTAATCTAATCATTAATCTGTAAGACATAAATAGAAAAATAAAAATTAAAAACTCTAGGTTTCAATATTTCATACTAAAATATCTTTTTAATTTCTCTAACCCCAAAATATTTTTGATTTCTAATTTTCTATAACAGTGAGTCAGTGGCTTCGTGAGCCACTGACCTATGTTTGTTTATTTTTTTATCTTTTATTTGGTATTTATTACTTTATATCATGAATGTAGAATACTTGTTTTTATTAGTACTCAAATGTATTGTTAGAATATTTTTTTGAATCTTTACATGAATATTTTGTTTAAACTGATATAGTCTCTATTTTAATCTTAAATTAATTGATATTTTTGTTAGATCTAGGTAACCCACGAGGGGGGTGAATTGAGTTTTTAAAAAATAAAAAGCAATTTAAATTTTTTTTGTAGAAATCTTTTAATATTGCAATAAGGCGAGATAAGTAAATATTTAAGTAATGCAAATATTAAAAGATGAAGGATAGAGAAATAAAATCAGACACCAGGAATTTGTAGTGGTTCGACTTTATCCTAACCTACATTCACTTCTCAAGATCTCCCTTGAGTATTTTCACTATATAGAATATTTCAAGGGCGTATTTCAAACATCTACAAGTTTCAAGTCTTCTCTTGAGCTATCTGAATGTTTACGAGCACATTCACAAGCCTATTTCAGTTTCAAGAAAATCCTATGAAAGCAAGTCTCTATTTTCTTCTAATTTCTCTTGAACTCTTCTTTGATGAGTTTCACTCACTCACTTAAAAGTTAAAGGGTGACTCACCCTTGATTACAATAAATGAGATAAAATAAATGAAGAACACTCACTCTCTTTACAGAAATGATTTACAATAAATGAGAAGGTAAAGAGAGATGAGGAACAAGAACTGGAGTTGCAGCAATAAATGTAAGCTTGATGATTTCTGATATTGATTTGAGCAATGGAACAGTAAATACAAGTCTCCAACTTTCTTAAATGCTAAGAAGTAACTCCTTATATAAGTTCTTGTGAGTTCATGACGTTGGAGGTAGGTGGGGACAATAAATGCCAAAAATCTAACCGTTTCGATCAGCTATATTTTGAATTTTCATCTTTAGGGTCAACACAAATAGCTTTGGTGTCGACACAAAGTGTCTAGGGCAGGGTTCTTCAAGTGGTTGAGTCGACACGAATGTCGACACAAATTCTGCACTTTACCTTCTAACGTTCTGGGGTTGACACATTCTGAATTTGGTGTCAACTCGTTTGCAACTTCAGCATCCGGAGGAACAACTTTGTGTCGACTCAACTTGCCTTTAGTGTTGACACGAATTTTTGCAGGAAACCTCGATTCTTTTGTGTCGACACATTTGGTATTTAGAGTCGACACCAAAATTCTACAGCCACTCTCAATTGTTTTGTGTCGACACATTTGCTCTTGGGGTCAACACCAAAACTCTGCAGGCAGGTTCGAGACTTTTGGGTCGACACAAATTGTCTTGGGGTCCACACCAAAATCTGCAGGAGGTCTCGGTTGTTTTGTGTCGACACAATTTCTATTTCTGTCGACTCAAACTTCCAAAAATCAAAAGTGAGGATCCCTTTTGTGTAGACACAAATGATATTTGTGTCGACTCAAAATGAGTCTAGGGCACTTCGGCACTTTTGTGTTGACACAAAACTGGTTTGTGTCGACACTAACTTTTTGATATTTGAAGATCAACTTGAAAAATAGTTATGGTGTCAAACCATTTGTTCAATGGGTATTGACACACTTGATATGCTTCAAGTATATACTTTGTCTTAAAAGTGTTTGACTTAATTTTCAATTAAGATCAACACAAAAATATCCTAATTAAAGAATGCTTAATATTTGAAACTCTTTGAGATAAAAGTCATTTTTTTTTGCTAAGGTGTCAATTTTGATTGTTTAAAATGTGTTAACACTTTCATTTTGAAAACATAAAATATTATCCATTTAAAGCCATTTATTCTTAGAAAATGAATTAAGAAAATTATCAAAATCAAATTAAAAACCCTTGGGCTAACAATCTCCCATTTTTTGATGATTACAACTATATTTATATTTTCTAGAAAACAATTTTAAAAGTTGTTCAATAAGGATTTTTCCCTTATCGATATGCCTTAAACTATAAAAGCAATTATAGAGGCTAGGCATACATCAGAATGAAAATATATATTTTTGACATAATTTGCGCAAGAGATCAAGAAGCATTCAGAATTTATTCTAATTCATGCAAAATAGTGAATATGTGCAAAGTGATTTTATCAATCACATCCAATTTTATACGTAATCCATTCAACACACAATCATACCCAAAAGAATAAGATGTAGTGAACAGATATGAGATCAATTGTGATACCATTCATCAAAAATAAAAAAAAAATTGTTCAAACATCCAAAACATTTAAACCATTCAACCCATATAAACAAGTTAAACAAAAAAAAAATATATGTTAAGCAGATACACCTTCACCTTCCATAAAAACTTAAAACAAATTGTTTAAACTTCAACACTTCAACTTCAACATCTCTCTACTCTCCCCTTCACTTCTATACTCCCCTTCTTTTTACTGTAAACACTCCCTTTTTGGAATTATCAAAAAAAGGGGAGTTACTGATCATCCATGAATTTCTTGAAAATCTTTCTTTGCCTTGGCTTTCTCCTTGCTTGCGGAGGCTCATTTTTTGGCGCCGCGTGATCATTCGTCTTTGGCTTCACTTGCTGCGAGGGCTTCCCAGTGAGCTGCCAAAGCAAGGTCAGCTTCCCTTTTAAGGCGTGCGGTCTTTTTTTCTTTGGTTTTTTTGGACTTAAACTGTTTTGTCCAAGCTTTCTTGATCCATTGGAGGTGTTCTTTCACCTTCTGAGCATTTGCATGGATGGCGGTGACGATGCCTTGATCGTATTCTTTGCGCACTTGATGTAGAATGGCCTTGTTATAATTTACAATAGATGAAATATTTTCATCCATGGTTTTGCAAAGGGCCCTTCCTGAATCGGTGGCATTTTCTACGTCACATCTGAGGCTTCGGTTTGTCTTATCAAGGTGTTTTACTTTTTCAGAGAGGGAGGAGATGGTATGATGCAAATCAAAAAAATCTGAATCGACTTTGGCCTGGAAGAGAGTGATTTTTGAAGACAAAGAGTTGATTTATGAAAGGATTTCAGAGTTGTCGACTTGAACTGGAATAGATGATGATGATGCAATAGGGGGAACAAGGGTTGATGTGGTGTGAGAAGGAGCAGAATGAGATGGACCAGGAGTATCAAAGGGTCCACTGTGATCAGGTCTGGGTGGAGGTGAGTCAAGATCAATGGAGATGGATGATACATCACGAGGAGGAGGAGGAGTCCTGACAGATGATGGAGTACCTCTGCGAATGGTGGTCCAAGCACCATCCACACATGCAATTTGTATTTTCTTTAGGAAGGGCTTCCCATAAAAATCATGTTTAGAAAAGGCACTGGCCTTTTCTTCATAAAGATTGACTTTGAAGTGTCGAAACACTTTTGTCAGGTACATCCCGTGCGGCAGAGAAGAATTTTTCTTACCATGAGAGTGAAACATATAAAAAATGAAAAGAAAGCCAAAATTTAGGTTTTTTCTTCTCCAAAATACACCACATAATGAATATGTGCATCTAGGAGACGTCACCAAATTTTTCCATATGAGGAAGAAAAATATGGTTGACCATATGGTGAAAAATGCGCATTTTGAGTTTTAGGGTGTTGGCCTCTAAGGGCTTGAAAGGGTCGATATTGTCATTTTTAAAGATGTTTTTGACACATTTCTCAAAAGAGAAACTACTACCTCAATAGATTTTTAGCTGTGCCAAACACAAATGTCACTAGGGGAAAAGTCCAAAATCTCATTAAGTAAAGAAGGGGTCAGAGTAATGTCTACACCATTTACCCAAGTGATAATGGTGGTAGAAGGAACGAGTG
>JAULJZ010181751.1:0-22345 GCA_032270985.1 Heliamphora pulchella | reverse complement strand
TTCTTGATATATTATTTTTGTCTTTCAAGACTTAAAAAAATATATCGGGGTTCTGCCGGTACAAGTTCTCGGAGGATTGTAGCCCACACTACGTTCGAGGATCGGATAAGGGAATACGGTAGAAGATCTGACAGGAACTTTAACTCGGAATTAAGTCGTAGTTGAAGATTAGATCTACAAGTGGTATTATTCTAAATTAACTTTGGTTGCACGGGCTTTATTTTGATCGTTCTTTGTCAAAAGTTTTATCTGAAGCCTGTTTCGGCGTTTGCCCATCCAGTTAATTTTTTACCGATTAATCATTTTTAAAAATAATGATCTTGGCAGTTTTGCCTCTGACACCACCAGTGATCGGTTTCATCCTCTAGCAAATGGGCAGCTAAGGCTACCTGATTGGCCTCTAACACAACGTTCATGCTTTTGAAGAGTTTCTTTACAACCCTAAGTTAAACCTCAGCTAATTTTGGGTCAGTTGTTCCCTTAAAAGTTAGTGCTCTTTGTCTCTTAGTTTTGGCACAAACCAAACCCTATCCCGAACCTAGGAGAGGTTGATACTAGTGGCGAGGTCTCGCAGCACTTACGTCAGACCTAGGTTGTCCATCCCATCCACTGGTTTGTCCATGTTTCGATAGTTGTTGGGCCGTCTTCCCGCCATTCTCTAAAAAGAGAGAAAGAAAAGAAGAGAAGATTACTATGTTATGCTTTACTGGTTTGGTTTTGTTTGTTAAATTTGTCGGTTATATATGTTAAAGTTTTTGTTAGGATGGTTGCAGTAAAATTCTTAATTATCAGGTAAATTTAGAGCAATAGATCCATTCAACACAAGCAATTGTTAACTCATTCATTTAAAACACAAAACACTCCCAATACGAAGTCTGGTACACATCACGAAGATACATCTTCCTAAAATGACCCCTAATTTAGTTACTACATCTTAACTACGACAACACCAGTTCCCTAATTAAACAAGTGCCGGCAGAATTGGTGAACTTAATTTCCCAAAAAAAAGAAATGGTGAACCACATACTCGTATTCCCAAGTCGCCTTCTAGATTCCGTAATACTCCCAATGGACCTCTATGTGCCATGCTCCCGTTGGGTTTCTACATCCCTGATCGGTTATTGTGACAAGGACCTCAGCATAGGTACGAAGATAGTTGAAGTTCAGATTACCTCCTTTTAGATTCATGATTACCACCTCATTCTTTGGCCTTTGGGATAGCAATTCCTGAGCATTAACAACATCTCCCCATTGCTTTGCGTATCTTGAGGGTAAACCCAAGCAAAACTTTGAGCCACCGAGCTTCTTTATCACTAGCACAGGCCCCATGATGCGGGGAAAGATCTCTGGTTTCCTCCATTCACATTTAGCTACTGGGTGGGCCCAGTTATTGTAACGACTCGGCTCAAACTCTAAAATTAGCGACGGTTAGATGACAAGATCTTAGGTCACTGAAGGATTAAAAATCCTAATTAAATCGAAAGCCCTATTTTGACCCCAAAACCCTAAAAAAAGACAAAAAATTCAGAAGAGTTGCCCTAATATTCAGAGAAGTCTCGTTACATCCTAAATTAAGTAAATAGCACAAAATATAAGGTTAAAAATTAAAAATTCTCATAATTAGGGTAAAATAACCATTTTACCCATAATATAGTAAAAAGTCTTAAAAACTCAAATTTTGACACATGGACACCCAAAATTAGATATTTAGATACATTTAAGAAATAAAAGATAAAATAACAACAAAAATGACAAAAAAATACCCTTAAATGGCCAGCCACCTTGGGATTTGTGCATAAAAAGTCACTTTTTGCCTTTTTAGCTCACAAAAGAGAAAAAGTTGTACAAGTCAGATATTATGATGACCCAAGATTATTTAAATAATTAATATATGTGATAATATAATAACATAGACCAACAAAAGTAAAGAAATCATTATTTAAAGTTCCTACACAATAAATAAGTCAAAAAGTTAATTCTTGTCAAACTAGCTTTTTTTTTTGTAATTAAAAGTTTACACGAATACAAGGGGCATACCACAGGCCATACAAACAAACACCAAGAAACAAAGCTAGAAGCAACCAAAAATAGGCTTTAGGCTTAACCATAATCAAACAACAACCAAAGATGAAACAAAGTCAGAAGCAAACAAAATAGGCTTTAGGCTCAATTACCCCCCCAAAAAAAAAAGGCTTTAGGCTTAGTCATAACCAAACAACAACCAAAAGAACCAAACTCAAACAAGCAAAAGGGCAAGAGAACGATGCCCCGACCGTAACATGAGTAATGGGCAAGAAATCGGCGCCAGTAAGCCAGACAAAACAAAATAAAACCCTGTATAATGGCAACCAAAAGGAAACAACCTTAAAACACTTCTCAACCGCAGCATCAAAGAAACAAAAAAAAAAAAAAAAACAAACCAGCCCCAACAAAACATCCAAAAAACCAGCCAACAAAACCAGCCAAAAGGCCAGTCGTTAGAGTTCAACTCATGAGGAACAGGCAAACAGCAGCCCCAAAACCAAAGCCAAAGAGGATGCTGACAGTGGGCACTCAGAAGCAAGGCTTTTTCCTTTGAGATTTGACTTAAAAACTTACACCTATTTAATTAATTGCTATAAAAATTATGATAATTTATGAGAATACTAAATTAATCATAAACACATTAAAATAATAGGTTTTAGTAAATAAAGATACTAAAAAATACACAAAATTAATATTTTAGGCATTTTTTCACACAAAATGGTACCAAAACGTAATTTAAACCTCAAATCAATACAAGATCAGATTGCACTGCCCCAAACCTGCACTTTGCCGAAAACTCCCTGCAAAAATCTAAAACGCAACTTCTCAAATAGAACAAACGTCCCTATGCAACCTATGAAATTTTAGAAAAATGATACAAATCTGCCCCAAACCTGTTTGGCTGCTCTTTTCTGGTGCTGGTTTTGGTTTTGTTGCTATGGTTTTTGAGGCTCTGGGGTGTTTAGGCCTTTTGGTCTCTTGTTTTATGGTTTTCTAGTCCATTACCCTTATGGTGTTATGGCTTAGGCATCCATTTTTTGGCTTTTCTATTTCTTGTTTAGTTGGTTCCGGCTTTGCCTAAAGCCATTTTATCTTGGTTCCTGTCACGCCCCAAACTCCGGGTCACGTGAAACACCCACAAACAACCAAACATGATACCCATCCTGAGAATACACTCTCACAAGGGAACATACAAGCATTGTATATAAATGCCAAATGGTTTACAAAACATAAGGCTCCAACGCCAAAAGCTTACATGTCATGGTTTCAACACCGGAAAACATGTTACAACATACATGTAACAAAGAACAAAAAAAGGAAGACTACAGTTCTTCCACTTCTTCAGCCCCTCCAGATCAACCAGCGTGACCGGTACCTGAAAACATGTTATCCCACACCGTGAGCTAAGGCTCAGCAGAATCTAGACAAGTATGCAATATAAACAAAACATGCTAGAAAATTGAAGTGGAGTTTTTGACTCTCTTTCAAGCCTTGAAAACAGTTTCACATGCAAGGGAAAGCGAGGATACAAACCATATTTTGACTCGCACACAGGAGTCTAGAAAACAGTTGAAAATGGTTTTAGATCGCGATTCACACGAATCTTAAAAATAATTTGAACAGTGGTCTATCCGTCCCATAATGCAGTACATGCAAGCCATGAACCTTCTCGGACTTTCACCGATGGACCGCAGCCCCCATCAATGCACCTTTACGGACTTCAACCGATGGACCTCAGCCTATCATACACCTTTACGGACTTTAACCGAAGGACCTCAGCCCTAACCTTCACGGACTTTAACCGAAGTACCTCAGCTCTACCATGCACCTTTACGGACTTTCACCGAGGGACCGCAGCCCTATCGAATGCACCGTCAGCCAGAGCTAACATTCACAAAACCACATGTTCTATTATCTCATTCCATACACCTATGCATATCCTAAACAAGATTTTGATGCATAAAATCATGTACTATCACTACGTTTCATAAATCACGTCACATGCTACACACGCGACTCACATAACACTTGCAACTCATACAACATGCACCACATGCATTCGTTTCTCATAACCCACACATACATGCCCATAAAACTCTGTGTTTTAAAGCATAAACCATGTTACACATAACGACATCAAAGCCATGTAATCCACGTACATATTCTGTACATAAATAAATAGTTATAAATGCACATAACCATGTATGACAATACATCACGACGTCACCCGTCGTAAAACCCATCACGACAGTACATGCCACATACCCGTCATTTGCTACCCAAATGACCCATCCACTCACCAGGATAACCAACGATACGGAAACAAAAACTAAAACCTAACCCAGAGGCCAACACAGCCCAAGCGATCCCCAATCGACATAACACACAGCCACAACCCCACTCGAGCGCACAACCACCGCTCTAGCGGTCCCCTACTGACATACCCCTCTGCCATCACCCCGCTCGAGCGCACAACCACCGCTCGAGCAGTCAACATTGGAAGAAAACCTCAAACCAAGCAACAAAACTAAACCCCCGCACGCAACGATGCACGAACCACCACGTACACAACCGTGCACCAACACCCCACATGAAATGACCAACACCCTCTCCGTGACTTCAATTGGCAGGACTCCATAATCCAATCAACTAAAAATTACTAGAGGAGAGCAGTCGATCGATCCCCATAACCCAATCGACTGAGAGGCCACCACACGACTCCCAAAGACATCACACAACCTATCGAACCCCAAAAAGAATCCACAGGTATTTGAATCGACTAATTCCCATAAATTAATCAATTGAATACCATAGAACGCCAATTGAAAACCAAATAACCAACCACCAAACCACAAAACACCAACAAACTCCCAAGGCCCTAACACGACCAAAACGGACTCACACACGTACAACACGGCAAACACGAACGCACACATGCTCAACACAAACCCACAACACCTCCAAGAACACCACAACACCCCACGGAACATGGAATTAGGTCAAAAGGGTCAACAAGGATGAAAAACAACATTTTCCCAAACATTGGGCCAAAAACAGGTGAAAGATAGTTTGGAAATCTTGACACACCTTCACTCTTTCGATCATAACTTTTTCCACAAAAAGAATTTTAAGGTGAGAGAGGTGTCATTGGAAAGAGGACTTCCGGGGCTTCAATTTGAGTACACGAACAACCTAATTCTGAGTCCGAACGAGAGAGATAATATCAAAATAAAATGGTCCTGCACAGCTAGTTTGCTCGAGCAGATATAGGGCGCTCGAGCGAGCTACCACCCGAGAAGAACCCAGAAAATTCTGTTCTTGAGTGTTCTTGGCCCCCAAACACTCAAACACACTCCAACCACCGTCTCAACCACAAATCTAAGCCTCCAAACACTTCATCGACACCCTCGGACATGCCCAAACCCCAATCTACCACAAAACCTCGAAAAGAAAAACTCAAAACCCGATTCCATCCACCAAAATCAACATAAAATCGATTTTTAACCCAAAAACCCAACTTTTACAGAAAATCAGATCTACAGCTATTCGACCGGTAAAAATACACCCGATTACACGTAACACCCTTGTAAAACATACATATCTAGAATCCTACCTCGGTGAGTTAAAAACTCGACGTCTCGATCCACGTGCAAAACTGAACTTCGCTGGAATAAAATTCTGTCCAGATGAATGCGTAGCCCACCGTGCCAATAGCAAGGATCCGCTGTTAGATCGTCGAAAATCGAGCCTCGGGCTCCCGAGAACTTAGAGAGAAGGCACAGAGAAAAAGGAGAAAACTTAGGAGTTAAGTTTTGAAAATATTTTTTAGAAATATCTAACTCCAGCTATTTATAGGCCTCCAAAATATCTTTTTTTTGAAAATTTTCAAAAATCGCGCCACAACGGCCCATGGCCCCGAGAACCTACCCCGCATGCATATCTAACCGAGATCATGCATCAAAAGCATTAAAAACATGCTATAAGAAAAACACGAAACGCGCATCCGAAAACGTCGAAAAAAGAAAATGGGTCAGGGTCTCACAATTCCGGCTAAGCCTAAAGCCTGTTCTGCTATCCTTCTGGTTTCTTGTGGATGTTTTGTAAGGCCTAGGGTATACCCCTTGTATTCGTGTTCCTTTTTTTATATATCACATTTAATTACCCAAAAAAAAAATACTTACACTATCATTATGAAGCCCACTAACATTTTTGCTATAAAACACAACCAAGACCCCCTATTCTCTTCTATATTTTTTGCAATATAGAGTGTGGGAGAGAGAGACTAAAAATTTTTCTAAGTGTTCCAAGAGAGAAAAGGGAGAGAAAGAAAGAAAGAAGAAAGAAGGAGCCTAGAAGGAGCAAGAAAGCTACATTAAAGCTAAGTCCGAGCCATCCTCCATTTTTAGGTCTTCAAACAAGTAATAAAACCTCTAAACCTTCTGTTCATACTCACTCATGATCTCCCTCAACTCATCTATTAAAATACAAACAAGAACAAGAATCAAAATAACGAATAAAAAGGCGTTATGTGATGAAAGAATATAGACTGTTTGTATTTTGTATGACATTGGTTGTGGCTATTTTTGGGTTTAAAAATTTATATGAGTTCTGGAACTTTGATGTTTATGTATAAAACACATGCATGCAAAGAAATGAAGCCCAATCTTGACACACCATGACCTAGGACAGAAAACCCTAAAAGGCTGGATTTTTTTGGCTATTTTGACTTTCTGCCCCAAATGTTGATTTATAATAACTAATTGTAGAAACATGATCTAAGTGTGATTTTTGTGTCCAAACCTAGGTTTTGAAGTTATCTTTCATACAAAATTAGTTTGAAGTGATTTCATTAAGTATAACTCGAGATATACCATTTTTACTAAAGAGTGTTAATTTTTGACCACCCTGAATTGCAGAAATAAAAACCTTAGGTTAGAATGAGAACCGTGCTTAGGTCAAAACATAAAAATTATAGACAACAAATATATCTTGCTTTCCACCAACAATGAGCCTAAAATATGGAGATTAGTAATTCAAAACACTCCTTAAATCCACTGTTCCAAATCTGTGACTAACAAAGCTCTCTGTCATATGTTTTTGCATGACCAGAAACCCATGTTTTTAGCAACCAAATCCAAAAGTGATTTTCATGAAAAGTGTAGATAACATATTACACTATTTATTGACTGAAAATTATACCTCATAGATGGCATGAAAGGATGCTTTTGCTACTAAGGTAGTTGGTCAAATCTTGAGTGCTATCGTCAAGAGATTGGCGTTCTCTATCGCGGTTTACTATATCTGGCGGGAGCGTAATCGTAGAAAGTTTCAGGGTCTGAAGATGGGCTGGGAGAGAGTCCTGAAGGATATTTATGAGATGGCGAGAGAGGGGCATTCCACCCTTAGGCGAGTGCCTGTTTCTTAGAATAATATGGAGCTCCAGGGTGAATGGAGCCTGGTGATGGATATTTTTACAACTAATGTCTATTATTAATTGCTCTTGTTTGTTGCAGCCTGGCAGCGTTGTTTGGATGACTGTGAGTTTTGTTTCTCTCTCCTTTTTGGAGTGCTGAGAGATACAGATATATGGAGTGAGTGTTTTGAGAGGTTGCTAACATTTATATCCTCCAAGTTATGTTTTATGCAGAATGGCGTGGAAGGTTTAGAAGTTTGGTATCTCACGCAAAGATTTTGTGAGACTTCTTCTTTCTTTCTGGAGCTTGAGCTATACACTTATCTGAATTCTTTTGAGATTAGCCCTCTTTTATTGGAGTGCTGAGCCCTTCTCTCGTCTACTAATTATATATCTAAATCTGGGTGTGTGTGTGTGTGTTATATTGCTCATTCATTGGTTTATCTTGGTGATATGTTCAGGTCCTGTTGGTTGCCAGCTTCTAGAAAGAAGAAGGCTTGGTTGGGAGTGTAAGGGAGCTGCCTGCTGAGCTTCGGGTTTGGTTTTCATCACAGGTCTTGCTGGCTGTCTAATCCGAAGAAAAAGAAGAACCCAAGCTGATATGATGGTGCTGATGGTGCCTTTTGGCTCTCGGCTTTCTTAATGCAGGGTTTTTTTTCCATCTTTATTATGTCATCATAGAAACTGCAGAGTTTATTTTCCAGTTTGGGGGGTGTTTTCTCTTTCCTGGCATTTATTTTCTTAGTTTTTTTTGTATTACTGCCTTCCCCTTACAGCATGTGTAAGGGATGTGTGTGTGAGTTCTTTGGTGGTTTTTTTGTGTGTTGGGTATAGAGAAGTTTGCCTCTGGTTCATATCCAGCTGGGTTTTTCTACAACAGGTGTTTCGGTTTCAGTTGTTTTTTTGTCTCCTTTTGTGTTGTGTAAGCACCTGTTTCTGCTTTTCTCTTGCATATAATTGTAGCTGTGCCTGGATGGATCTTTGTTAACTCCAATTTTGGTGGTGCCCCGGTTTCTCTGTGATGTTTTCTATTAGTGGGCTTTAGTTTTATATTTCTGTGTATTTACTGGTGCAATTCCTATTACGGCTGAAGGTGAAGTTTTGCCTCTCAATTGGCCCCTAGGTTGCTGAAATGTGTTGTCTGAAGTGGGAGTCCCTTGCCCTTTTTGTGGGGCTTCTTGTGTTCGTGCTGTTTCATCTAAGGGGCGGCTGTGTTACTTCTGGTGTCTCAAGTTGCTTGTTTTTGTTTTAATATTTTAAAGTATGAAGCTTGTAATTTTCCAATATAGGTGGCATCATTTTTTTCTTCCAAGTTCTGTCTTTATTTTGGTTGCGTCTTAGCCTAAAGCCGATTTTTTTGGCATTGCTGTAGATTTAGTCTTTTTGTTTGCTTGAGGTTTTGGGTTTGTATGGCCTAGGGTTGTGCCCCTTGTAATCATGCAATTTTTTTTTCTTTTATATCACATTTAATTACCTAAAAAAAATTAGACCTAGATACCCTCGGATGGTCCCCCAAAATATTTATACATTCCCTGTGGTAACCAAGTTTTGCTGAACCTTTTATATCTAACTGAACCCATTTTATAAAATGGCCAAACTCTTTAATTTGTTCGAAATAACTACCCTTATAACTAAACATGAAACTTGTAGGGAACACATTAAGCCAGAACATATCCAAAAATCAGACCCATAGCCCTTGCTTTGATGCCCGAAAATTGAGATCAACTGAGGCCCAAATCCTATATTTTTCTCTGTAAAGTGCTGAATCATTTTCTTTTTAAATGAAACAAATGACCCATTTACCCTAGGATCTGACCTGAGTGTTAAACATGAAAGTTGTAACAAAATTTTTTATATAAACGGTGTCCAAAAATCAAAACTTAACTCCATGTTTAGGTACCCCAAAACACTGTGATACTTTTTAAATTGACACTTGAGCATTTACCTTAATTTTGTGATACTTTTTAAATTAAATTATGTTGGATGATTAGTGTATGAAAATGATTATTTGATAATTATAATCCATGCCACTAAGTTGAATCCATGTCCTATGAATTATATAGTTTGTGCTTCATATACTTGTACTCCATGCTTCAATTACCATATGATATACCATGCTTAGATGCCAAGCTACGTATAGTTGGACATGAGACGCATGTTGTACACCATGAGCATTACCATACTTGCATCTTGGCATATCGAAGTCCCTTTTGTACCTATCATTGTGGGTTGGCTTATGTGAAAGTCATTCATTCTGTGGTCCTGAACCTAGGGGGTCCTTGGTTGCCAATTTTGAAAAATGAGTTAGGAGATTGTTTATCAAGAATGGGTTAGGCACCATGGGTTCGTCACTAGTATTCTAATTTTTGACAATTTAGCCTTTGGGTCGACGCCAAATGAGCATCCTGGTCCTTAACGTGGGATTTTTGCGCATTATTTTGGTTGGCTAAAGGATAAGGATGTTAATGGCCCACCCCCACGCCATTGCCATTTTGTAGTAAAACAGCCGCAGCATGAAGCCCGACGATGGATTTACTATTCGCAATGAGGCGAGAATAGGTTTGGTGATCAAATTCCCATAAAATCTACTTTGGGAATTCTCGGCGTGGAATTCGTGTTACGATTAAAAAAAAATTCGTGTTACGATTTTGGATATATATTGGGTTGGGCACTTGCGTCGCATCCGTTTGCATCACATATCTGTACACTTGTTCTTATATATGCTTGCCATAATTGTCAAATTTGTCTGTCTCATTGACTATAAATTGTACTGGATGTTATATGATATGCGTTGTAGAATATTTTGTTGTAAGTTTGGTTAGAAGGTTTAGGGAGTTTTCTTCTGGGCTTTGACTCATGGCATTCGTGCCACAGGTGTGGAAAACGAACTCTTTGAGGAAATCGCACCCGAAGGTTAAGAAGGATTTGAAGAACAAGGTGAGTGGCAGGGAGCTAGCTGACCCTGACATTACTAGCTAAAGAATTTAAAGTTCACCTTTTTGCTCTTTTGTTTAGTTTCCCACGGACACATTGTAATTTTGATTGAATCTTTTTTGAAACTGTAATCGCTATGTATTTTGAATAGTTTAGAACTCTTAATGATGTAGTACTTATTATATGTAACTATGAATGAATGGTTAGAATATTTCCCTCAATTATAATTATGTATGTTCCGACGTGCCCAAAAAATAGGGCGTCACAGTTGGTATTAGAGCCTAGGTTTAGTGAACCTTTAGGCCTTGGGATGTAGGAAACTATGAGTTCTATAGTGTAGAAGATCTGTAGAGTATCTATACTCTTAATTTTATTTTAAAAAATATACAAATATAGCGCCATGTGTGTGCAGCGCAAGGTGCGACGCAAGGTGCGATTTGGTTAGCCATGATTAGGGCGTTTTGCCTCTCTAGGTCTTGTGCGATGAAGGTGTCGAATCCATTTGTGGCTCTTGATTATGTTGCATCTCAGAGTGTTTTGGACGTGAATGAGGTTTTGAAAGAGGAGATCTTCCCGATTTTGAGTCGTGAGATTTGAGTAGAGAAATCCCTAGGTTATGGGAAGATTGCCGTAGAGGGCCTGAATCGATCACAAAAAAGTCCCAGTCCTCTAGGTAAAGAGCAAGTAGCAGATATTGAAGCTCGGTTAGAGAGTCTCAATGGAGGACAACCAGTTATAGAGCTTTCCCCTCCTCTCCCAGGTACGGCTCCGATGTTCGCCACAACTCTAGCGCACGATAACCAACTTAGAGACACGATCGTTAACATGGATCAGGATGCTAGGTATACGGTAGATGCTGGTCTTGAGCGACTAACTGAGGATCTTAATCATAGGAAAGAGAAGGAAATTTCACCTTACATTCATGAGGAGGTTTCACCAAGAGGTTTTTCGTCTGGTTTCCTCTGAGGTGTTGCTTTTCGGGGGGCTAGGGGTGGTTTTTGTTGACGTAGTTGCTACAAAGTGTGGAGTGCTCCAGGAGGTAGACCCATGGAGTTTCATTAGCCGGTTATTGATAGTGGAGGTGCTGAGCTCCCGGGTGCACACCAAATGCTAGACAGAATGCCTAGCAGAACCTTGGCATCTTTGTTAACTAATCGCAGTTCTTCAGGAACCTATTTGGAGTATATTGCTCTAGAGGACCTGAGAATGGAGAACTTGTGGATATTGGCGGGGACTTAATCGATGCTCAGGAATGGGAGGCTTGCCTTGTGGGATACTTCCTAGACGCCACCATGTCTGTTACGTTGGTTATGGCGACGGCAAGAACTTTATGAAACCAAGAAGGCTTGACCGACGTTTTTTGACAATGAAAAGGGCTTTTACTTCTTTAAATTTAAAAGCATAGAAGCTATGGAAAGTGTTTTGGAGAGAGGTCCTTGGCACTTTTTGGGAAAGCTCCTTATCCTTAAAAATTAGAGGAAACGGTTTCTTTTAACTAAGGAGGCTATGCCCATAATTCTAGTTTGGGTTAACCTCCATGATCTGTCGTTGGAATTCTGGAATACGCAGTGTTTAAGTAGAATTGCTAGTGTGCTAGGTGTGCTAGGTGTGCCCCTATTTGGGTGACTTGCAAGGCCTTTGGGCATGACATTAGTAAGTGCCCCTATTCTGTGCAACAGGTAAGTGTAGTGACCTCCAAGGATCAAGTTGAGTGGACTGTAGTTGGTAAAGGTAAAGTTGTGGGTCTGGGCGATGTTGTAATGAAGAAGATTAATCATTTGTCTAAAGCCCAACCGTGTGGGGTAATTCTAAAGAAGGGTCCTAGTTTAGGGCTATACTAGCAGGTAGTCGCTTCCACTGTTGAGATGCCGTTGCAACGCCCTACGATAGACAGTGTTCCTCCTAGTCACCTTCTTCGCATCTGTACTCCATTTGTTTGGGTAATTACATCTATACTCCGTACCCCGCTTCTATGGTTCAAGCTGGCTATGAGGATACTCATGTTAGTTATGATGCAACTATTGTGGCTTTATCCACGCTAGCAGAAGTTGGAGATAAGGAGGATGATGCGAGGGGTACTCTCGTAAATGGTGGAGGTTCATCAGCTGCACCCTCTACAGTACAACAAATGTCCGGTGCTAAGGGGGGAAACAATAAAAAGAAGAAGAAAAGGAGCTCTAGCTCTTCGAACTGCTACTCCTTTAGCTAATAGCCTGGTTGCGGGTTTAGTTTTTTTTCGGTGTGTATTTTCGAACAACCAGCCCCAACAATAGAGACAACTCCCCAACCAACTGCCTAGGTACCCGCAGCCAGTTCAAGTCACCAGGCCAGCTACTCATCAGTAGAATGGAAGGGGAAGAGCTCTGCTTTAACGATGTAGGTGCGATATAGGTGCGCTACTGTGCGCGATTTGTCATGGTGAAGGTATTCCCTGTTAACGATGAAAATAATGTCTTCCTCTATTGATACGCATGAACCTGTGGCGAGTCCCACCTCAGTTAGGGTTTCCCCTCCAGCCGATTTGGCGATTCTGGATGGCGAGACAGTTGTTCTGCGAAGTGGTGCTCTGCTCCAAGATCCGGTCAGCGAGTCTCCAGTAGAGAAATTTCATGGTTTCTAGAGAGTTGCGGCTGGGGCTCTGAATCGTGCACGGAAAAGGCTTAGCCCTCTCGATAAGGATCAGATTGTGGCTATTGAAGCTCACCTGGGGAATCTCCATGGCGGACAGCTCATAGGTCCCTCACCCTTAGGTACGAACCCTTTCTCCGGTATAAAAATGCATGGTGTTGTTCATGGTGTTGTTGGGGCTCACGATGCTAGGAATACGGTCAAGGTTGGGCTTGAATATTTTACTGAGGACATTAATCGTAGAACAGAGGGTGTTTTGCCGAGAGAGACTCACTCGGGTTTTCTCTGTGGTGTTGCTCAACCGGGGACACGGGGTGGCTTCCGTGGCCGTATGCATCGTATCCTAGGCGGTAGACTTCTGGAGCCTCATCCCCTATAGGAAAATGGGGGAGCGGCCCCGAGTGCATGCCAAGTGTTCGATAGAATGCCAAGAAGAACTTGGGCTTCTTTGTTGTCTACTCGAAGTTCTTTCGAAACAAGTTTGGAGTATTTTGCACCGGTGGACCTTGAGAATGGAGCTATTGTGGATATTGGAGGGGACTTGGTTGATTCTCAGGAATGGGAGCCCTGCATAGTGGGTTATTTCCTGGACGTCACCATGCCGTTTGCGTTGGTTAGGGCAACGGCAAGAACATTATGAAACCAGGATGGCTTGACAGAAGTATATGGTAACGACAAGGGTTTTTATTTCTTTAAGTTCATCAGTATGGAAGCTATGGAAAGAGTTCTTGATAGAGGGCTGTGGCACTTTTCAGGGAAGCTTCTTATCCTTAAAAATTAGAGGAAACAGTTTCCTTTAACCAAGGAGGCAATGTTTACAATCCCTGTGTGGGTCAAGCTCCATGACTTGCCGTTAGAATTTTGGAATGCGTAGTGTTTAAGAAGAATTGCTAGTGTTCTGGGTGTGCCTTTGTTTTTGGATCGTGCTACGGACTTGAAACAACGTATTTCCTATGCTAGAGTTTGTATCAAAATTGATGCGACCCAACCGCTGAATCATGAGATCTACATTAGGTGTGAAGGTGAACTTATCCCAATTCGTGTAGAATTCCAAGGGCTTCCTGCCATCTGCGTCACATGCAAGGCTTTTGGGCATGATGTTAGTAAGTGCCACCGTTCTGTGCAAAAGTTAAGTGTAGAGACTTCCAAGGATCAAGCTGATTGGATTAAAGTTGGTAAAGGTAAAGATGTGAGCCTAGGAGATCTTGCCATGACGAAGATGAATCCTATGGTCACCAGCCAGGTGAGTGGGGTTTTTCTAGAGAAGGTCCGAGTTCGGGGATCAACTTTCATAAGAAGGTAGCCACTCCCGATGTTGAGATGCCGGTGCTTTCCACCAATGATAATCTTATTATTGGGAATTCTAGTCCTTCGGCCCTAGTGGAGAGAGTTAGAACTGAGCAAGCTTCGGTCCCATTGATTGTTTCCCCTTCTAGTGTGGAGCAAATTATAGCTGGGCCTAAGGGGCCTCGAGATGTTGCACCTTCTGTGAATTCTACATCGTCAACCGATGTGGGTGAAAGGGAGCAAGGGGCCCATGTAGCGATCTCTAACTACGAATTTGTGGACCCCGATTGACGGGGAGTATGAAGCCCCCACCTCTTCCCCAGATAGAAGGCGGGGAGTAAGCATGCTAAGCAGTCTAGTGGTAAGAAAAAGAACAAACCGTCTCTTGGTCACTTAAGTTGGTAGCTCTTCCTAGTGGGGCTAGTTAGTGGTTTTTCTCTAATCACGCGAGATGTGCGTGAAATATGATTTTTTGTTCACAATCCCCCGCTTAGAGCAGGGGTTTAGTTTTAGTTGTTGAATATGTTTAGGACGTAGGCTCCTAGTGGTACTTATTTATTTCCTAGGGTATGCCTCTTGTATTCTTGTAATTTTTTTTTTCTTTTATGTTACAATTAATTACCCAAAAAAAAGAGCTTCGCTCAACAAAAATCAAAGGCCCCAAGGAGGTTTGGGCAACTGATTGAGGACCAAAAATACCAAGAAAAACAACAAAAATCAGCCAATGGGTGGACGCATTTTTGCTCTGCAAGAGGAAGAGACGGAAGACACCCATGTTATACAAGGTATGTTTGTCTTATTTAATACTTTAGTGAAAGTGCTGTTTGATTCCGGAGCATCTCACTCCTTTATATCTCTAGCCTGTATGAAGTTCTTGCCCTTGAAACCCGAGGCATTAGATCAAACCCTATGTGTTGTCACACCCTTAGGAAGTCAAGCCCGACTAGATTCTATCTGTAAAACATGCACGTTGCGAATAACTAACACCCTTATGTCATGCAACCTACGAGTCATGGATTTTAATGGCTACGACGTGATCCTCAGAATGGATTAGCTCTCTGGGCATCGTGTTATCATCAATTGCCGACAGAAGAAGATATGGGCGCAAGCGGAGGACGGCACTACTGTACGAATTCGAGGAGAACGACGCGAGGTCTTAACCCTGAGTAGTGCGAAGAAGTACAAATCGAGTAACTTCGTAAGAAGATTAACATATCTGCTTGCTAGTACAAACGTCTCATCAACCCCCGAGTTACCACGAGTCTTGTGCGAGTATGAAGATGTATTCCCAGAAGAACTACCCAGATTACCCCCGCGTCGTGAGATTGAGTTCTCAATAGAGCTCTAACCTGGAACCGCACCAATTTCAATCGCAGCACAATAGATGGCTCCCGCCGAACTAAAGAAGTTAAAGGACCAACTTTAGGAATTGTTCAGCAATGGTTTTATTCGCCTAAGTACGTCACCGTGGGGAGCACCAGCGTTGTTTGCCAAGAAAAAGAATGGAACCTTGCACCTTTGTATCGACTACCGCCTGTTGAACAAAGTAACGATCAAGAATCGATACCCCCTGCCCCGTATAGACGATCTCTTCGACCATCTTCGAGGATCAGCCTATTTTTCAAAGATTGACCTTCGCTCAGGATATCATCAGCTTCGGGTTAAGGAGGAAGATATACCAAAGACAACCTTCAGAACGCGATATGGACATTACGAATTCGTAGTCATGCCCTTTTGTTTAACCAATGCCCTAGGAGTCTTCATGAGGCTGATAAATAAACTTTTTCAGCCTTACCTCGACCAGTTTGTAGTGGCTTTTATAGAAGACATCCTTGTAAATTCCAAAACTGAGGAAGAACACGATCAGCATTTAAGGATTGTCGTGCAGAAGTTAAGGGACTCACAACTCTATGCTAAGGCAAGTAAGTGCGAATTTTGGTTACAAGAAGTGAAATTTTTAGGACAAGTGGTGTTTAAGGAATGGATAGTTTTGGATCTAACCAAGGTAGAAGCTGTTTTAGAGTGGAGGCCACCTCAAAATATTTTTAAAGTTCGTAGGTTTCTGGGACTAGTTAGATATTATCGAATATTTATCCAAGATTTCTCGAAACTGGCGCGTCCAATGACAAGATTAACACAGAAGGGGGTGAATTTTGAGTAGAGTGATTAGTGTGAAATGGCCTTTCAAGAGCTTAAGTATAGGTTGACCAGTGCCCCAATCCTGATCATACTTGAACGAGAGGTTGGGTACACGGTCTTTTATGATGCATCAAAAGATGGTCTAGGATGCGTACTGATGCAGAATAGTAGAGTAGTAGCCTATGGATCAAGGCAATTAAAACCTCACGAGCAGAATTATCCTACTCATGATCTGGAGCTTGCAGTAGTGGTGTTCGCACTGAAGTTATGGAGGCATTATCTATACGGAGAACAGTTTGAGCTTTTTACTGATCACAAAAGTCTGAAATATCTGTTCACCCAAAAGGACCTCAATATGAGATAACGCCGTTGAATGAAGTATCTAGAGGACTATCAGTTTACATTGGCCTGTCACTCGGGCAAAGCTAATGTGGTGGCCAACCCCCTTAATCAGAAGGCGAGAAGCACGATGGCTTGTATAGCATCAAGAGAATGAGACATGGTAGGGATGCTCAACGAATTTCGACTCCAACCATCAGAATTGAAAGATGGGAACTGTTTTTGTCTAATCGTGGGAACAACAAATCTTCACAGCAAATCGTGGATACCCAAAAGTACGACCAGGAGTCCAAATTCATTCGAAAGCATCTTATCGCGGAGGAATCAAAACTAGGTTGGGTAGTCAACAAGCACGGGCAGTTGACATACTTAGGACGCCTTTTCTTACCAAATGTTGAGGATTTACGGAGAGACGTCCTAAAGAAGCATCACCAGTCACTTTTTGCTGTCCGCCCCGAAGGAATAAAGATGTATCAAGATTTAAAGAGGCACTATTGGTGGGATGGCATGAAGAAGGATGTAGCAAGCTTCATAGCCAAATGCCTTACTTGTCAACAAGTGAAGGCCGAGCACCAAAGACCGGGAGGGACCCTTCAACCCCTGGAGATACCTCTGTGGAAGTGGGACCACATCACCATAGACTTTGTCTCTGGACTACCAAGGTCACCAGTAGGAAACAACTCTATCTGGGTAATCGTGGATCGCCTCACCAAATCAGTACATTTCCTAACAGTTCGAACTTCCGAAAAGCTGGAGACCTTGAGTCAGAAGTACATTTGGGAAATGGTACGTCTTCACGGAATTCCATTGTCCATCGTGTCAGATTGAGATCCATGTTTCACCTCACGATTTTGGCAAAGTTTACAAGCTGCTTTAGGAACGAAACTTTGTTTCAGCACTGCTTTTCATCCGTAGACTGACGGGATATCTGAACGCACAATTCAAACGCTATACGATATGCTTCAAGCTTGTGTCATGGATTTCATAGGACATTGGGAAAGACACTTACCATTGGTTGAGTTTGTTTATAACAACAGCTATTAATCCAGTATTGGCATGCCGCCATATGAAGCCCTCTACGGAAGACCGTGTTGTTCGCCAATTTGTTGGACTGAGGTAGGAGAAAATACACTTCTTGCATTACAAGAAAAATGGTCTTTTTTGACAAAATCTAATGACGAATTTTATTTTTCTCAGTAAAAGTAATATTTTAGCGAGAAAACATCAATTTTGTCACTAATACATATTCATTTTGTGACAAAATTTAATTTTTCTCGTAAAAAATTTCTTCATTATTAGCAAGGAGAATATTTCATCACAATATATTTTTATTTTGCAACGAAATTTATTTTTCCTCGCAAAAAGGTTTATAATTTTTGGAGACGAATATATTTCGTCTCAATATCTGTCTTTTTAAGACAAATTTTATATTTTTATTACAAAATAATTTTTGATTATTTACTACGAAATAATTCGTCACCAATAATTAATTATTTTGTGAGAATTTTAATATTTTCCTCACAAAATATTTTTTTTCATTGTTGAAGATTAATTTTCATCACGAATTAATTCTTAAAAGTAGAGGAAAAATTTTATTTGCCCTAATTTGTGTAGTGAGCCGGCACGTTTTTATTTTCGGTAATTATTTTCGACATAATTAAATAATGAAAATAATTTTAATGATGAATTCTGCATGTTGTACGCGGTTGGCGTGTGTGAGAACTCAAGATATTAATTAGTGATTAATCCTATTATGTTCGAAAAGTTTTATCATATGATTTGAATTTGATTGAAATAATATAAAAATTAAATAAGATGGTTGGTTTTTAATTAAATGGTTGTTAATTAAAATGAATACAATTTTAATTAAAATGATTATATATGTGTGTGGATTAATGGTGAGCATTTCAGAACATTAAAAAAAAAAGAAGAGAGACTAATAAAGGAAAACCAAACAGGCCCTTGTCCTCACTAAGACCGACACCCCCCCTCCTCTTTTCTGTTTCTATTCTTTTGTTTATTTCTTCCGCAATGAATGAGCTTCGAGCGACTAAACCCCATTTCTCTCCAAAATTGGTTCCGCTGTACACCTAATTGGACGCCACCGACGAGGAATTCTAGCACTAAACCACATGAGCTTTGCGTTGAACCACCTAGGCGCCGAAACCATGGATGGCCGAAGAAGCTAGGGTTTCGAAGTTTTGGGGATTTTGCTTCTACAAGGTAGGATATTGACTAAACTTCGATGATTTGTGATGGTATGGGTTGATTCTTATCAAAACCCCTTTGAAACTCAAAGAAAATTTGGAAGTTACTCAAACTCTAGTTAGATTTATGGTTTTCTTAGTTGGTTTCTAAGTTAAATGGGTATGGAGAGGAAATTAAATCATCTAATGGGTTGTATGAGCTATGTAACTGAATAGTTCGTAGTTTGAGGGAGTTTAATTCATTAACTTGAATCTTGATTGAATTAGTTGGTTGGCGGTATTGTGGTGGGTTTGTACTATTTTAAATGTTGGAACTAATTTATGAGTTATATTGGTAATAAATTTTAAAAGATCAGAAACTTTATGTGTATAAACCATAATTTGGAGGTTGGAGTATTGATATTGGGACATTTGAATGCATGCTTAAGCGTCGACTTGATAAAATGGGAATCCATGTTTGGATTGAGAGTTTAATTCTATGAATTGGAAAGTTTGTGAACAAAACTCTTGCTTAAGTGGTTACACAACGTTGATTCTTGAATATTTACGAGAATTAGAGGGTTAGAACTAATATGAGGTTGTGAAAGACATGTTAATTTTTTTTTGGATAATTAACTGTAGTATAAAAGAAAAGAAAAAGATACAAACTTACAAGGGGCAAACCCCATACCTTACAAGCACCACCCATAAACAAGCCAAAAGCAACAAAAAAAGAGGCTTTCGGCTAAGCCATAACCAAAATAAAAACTACCATAGGCAAGAATAAACAACAATTGCCGCCCCCATAATTTTGAAAGAAAATAAAAGGGAAAGAAATTATGCAAAAACTTACATAACAAAAAAGCCTATACAATTAAACAGTGAGGCACAAAAACAAGCTTCAGCACCGAAACAACAGAACCCAGCTAACCATTGCAGCCAAGGACCGCTACAAGGAAACAAACCAATTGCTGGCCACAATCAATACCCAAACCGTGATCAGGTTATAAAAGCAGGGGAAATCATGTTAATTATCGAGTCAAAGAATTAGAATGACTACATGGGTTTACGTAAAGAAGTTCGGGAGTTTTGAGATAAAATCTTAGATTATATTAAAAAGAGGTAACTTGAACATTTTAGGAAGATTTTGGATATAAACTTAGCTTTATATGGTCATGAAGGTTGAATCCCATAAACTTTGGCGGTTATATGAGTAAATTATATGAACCTTTCAGTTTTATGTTATATTCTTGAAATATTATACTAATTGGCTATGCCTATTTAAATATAGTATGATAGTATATGTTGGCATGATGAATTGAATTTCGAGAGATTGGTAGAAATGTGGGTTGATCTCCTGTAAATGAAATGAGAACCATGGGTCTAAATATTCTAATGTCGGTGCTTTGATATGACTTGTGTTGATTTTGGTAATTAATCATATGAAACCCTAAACTTATGTGAGGATAACCAATGTTTTAACTAATTTTTTAGTAAATTCACTTGGGTTCCGAGTACCAATTGAAGTGTATTATGGATTTGGAACACATAAATGGTAACTAAACTAAATAACTTGAAGGTTTGTGAATTAGTGAGCTAAAACCATAATCTAATCCAAGTTTTCATTGAGACTTGGTTTACTTTAGTATTCTTGATTTAATTTCAAGTAACATGTTGTTTTATGGTTGAAATGCCAAGTTAGTAGTTTAATTGCAAAGTTTGGAAAAAATGGTTAAAGATCTCCCATCCATCTCATAGTTTATTGGAATGGTCCTGTTAAAAATAGGGTAAAGTTGAGTAAAATTGTTGAGATTGAAGTTCTTGAATTGTTATTTGGGCATTGTAACCTGATGTAATATAAAGTTACGGCTGAGATTATAACTAAAGTAAAATGTTGAGAATGGTATGAAGTAATACCTAGCTTATGTTATTGCGTATGTGTATTAGGTCAATAAATAATAATCATGGGTTAATTAGTAAATAGATCATATGAATGGGAGAATTTTGTGATAAAATCTTGAGATGCGATACTATATTACCACATGTGAATGATAAAGCGTTGAATGTTATGCATGTGAGTGGTTGAACCACGAAATGGGGATAATGTAAGAAGTTAGTTAAGTGGCATGTTGGGGTTTAACTTAAAAAGTCTTGAGAATGGTTGCTCGGATCGAATATGATGACATTGGAATAATGTTATATGTTATGTGAAAGTGAATCCACTCGATGTCATGTTTAAGACATGATAAAGTGAATTATGGAATTGAAATGGATGAATTTTGTATATAAAACATGATTTAATGATCGTGAACCGCGTGTGTAGTTTTATTGGTTGTGTTAAAATTGAGTGAAATTGGAGCTTTTGAATTATAGCTTGGGCTTCGTAACTTGGTAAATCATAAATTAATGGTTGGGATGATAACTAAATTTGAAAATTTGAGAATTATTTGAAGTAAATCAATCCTAGTTGTGTGGGCATAAAGCTTTAATTTCTTAACACTTGAGTAAATTGGTGGGCTTGATAAATCACCATTTGTCTCCAACCAGTGTCTAATAAATCATGCTTGCATCTCTGTACTTAACACATTGCCATTAATTTGGTAGTGGATCCATATATGTAATATTACTTGAATGAATATTAGCAGATGAGCAAGAGCACTCATGTACATTCCCTTGACACTAAAGATGCAACCTCACTTTTCTAAACTTTAAGTTAGCAATGAAATTCTTGGCACCATAAACCATAATTGAAATATCTCATGATCAGAGAAATTAATTTTATTTTGAAACATGCAGAAAGTTGCTGCTGCATCTGGAGATATGAGGAAAGCTCTTTGTGTATGCAGGTTGGTCTTTTGTTGCAATTGTTACGGTGCTTCCTTGTCGCCTATGTTGAATTTATATTCAAGAAGGCCATAATTTAGATTGCTAGAAACTATGCTTGGAAGTAATTGCTAGGTTATGGGCCCAACCCCATACATACTAGTGAGTTCATGAACTAAAATGCATATAGCGGGCTGACTGTCATGAAACAAAATTTTAGTTCAACAGTTGAGTCCGTCCTTAACACCATTTGGTTTTAGGCGAAATTGTAAAAGCTGGGACTAAAAAGTGGTCTCAGACGTGTTTTGTGATCCTGTCACCAAAAGTGTTTTCGGGTTGGAGGGAATTGTTAGTTCACAGGGCCACACAAACACCCCTAATGCGCATTGTGGATTAATAGCTAATAATAGTAAACTGGCTTGGCATGAACACAAATTTATGTACAGAAGCTAGAGCCCTCACTATAAACTAATTGGTTGTTGGGGAGATATTGAAAGCTAGGACCAACAGTAATGATTCAGGAGAATGCAATATGATTAAAATAGTAATCAAAATAGGTAACTTCGATAGA
>JAULJZ010181740.1:0-22347 GCA_032270985.1 Heliamphora pulchella | reverse complement strand
TTATATTTTGGTGTGAATGATATAGTAATTTGTTGCTTTTGAACTTGAACTTTTAATAAATATGTATGGATCAATTGATTACTATATTTGCTAATCTTTTCTCTGGCACAATCTAACTTACTGTGAGCATCTTTTTCATTGGTTCCTTAATTAAGCATAACTGGTGGTACAGAGTTTGGATGGGCGGGCAATCAGGGTAAATGTTGCTGAGGATCGGCCTAGGCGTGGCTCGTTTTGATTTGAGACGACTCTTTTGGTGGTGAATATGTGCTTCCAAGTCTACTAGATTCCTTTTGTGCCAGAGTTTGATGCTCTCGCCTTTGCTTCATTTCATTATTGTTATTTATATCTTTCTCTTTCTGGTTTAATCTTTGTTGCTCAAGTAAATTATTTTTTAATATGTTTCTGTAACGATGACAGCTTCTTGTTAGGAGCTGAACGTTCATTGAGATGTTTCTTTTTCTCCCCCTCCCCTTGATTTGATTTGCTCCTTAAGTAATCATTTTGTTTACTCTTTTTCTTGTCTTGATTACCACTTTGATGATTTTACTAGTTAATATCTACAGAAAAAAATCAAAAAAATGGAAAATGTGGGAACTTGTTGTTTTGTGATCTTTTTAACAATGTATTCTCCTGCCTATTCGTTGATCTTCTGTGAGAAGATCGGCGTCATCAATGATATGGAACCAGAAAATGAGAGAAGTTGAAGAAGATAAAAGGCAAAACTAAGATTCAGAACGGGAACCTTGCCAGCAAATTCTTGAGACAGATGGAGTTACCCTGAGTTTTGAGGGATGAGGTCCCCTCCATATTCTGTTTTCATACTTTTCAAGATTCTGTTTGGTGGGGTTATTATGGGTCAACAACGATGATTCGAACTGTTGATCTCATAAATCTCATAGGAAAATTCATTCACGCAAAAATGTAAGTTCATTGGATGTTGGTAGACATGAACAAATTGTATTTTCTTTGACAAAATTAATGATTTTTGTTTAGTTTTGTGGAAGACGTGGTTTCTCTATATGCCTAGTTCGATTAAATTGGATTTTATATAGATAATCTTTTTATAACATTTACGTAGTTAATGAGATGAATAGTTTGAATTTTCATTGTAGACCTACTTCAAGCAAACAAGATGGAGTCTCGAATATTAATGGAAGAAAGCATGGAGAGTAATTTCTCCCCAGTTCGGACGTCTCCTGATGCTGTGATGAAATGTCACTCAGACACTGTTTGGGATAAACTTTTTTAAGGTTTTTTTTGTAGCTTTTATTTCTTTTTTCTGAATTGTTAAATTTTTTTGTAATTTTGTAAATTTTTTGATTTATTATAATAAAACGAATCTAAAGTATAATCATTTTGACTAACGTTAGAAAAAGTTCATTAAAGAGAAGATAATCTTATAAAAGTTGTAAAGTGGTTTTTGTATTATATGATTTTTTTTTGGTTAATTGTTTTTTTATTTTTTTAGTTTATCGTAACAAGAGCAATTTAGAAAATATTTTTGTTTGAGTTAATGTAAAAAAAATTTACTAAATGCAAAAAAAATTATATAAAAAAATTTATTTCACACGGTGTCTGAATCAAAGAGTAATGCATCAAATGGGAAAATCATTTCATGATCCCACGGTTCAAAATGTCGCAGCTAAAGGCACATTTGTCATGTTGAATTTGGTTGGGCAAACAGCACCTGCTAAATAATGAGAGTTTTGCATGTATGTATTTTTTTAAATTTTTACCTTTTCAAGTTATCTTGAAAAGAAAAATCAATCGGTAAAATTTTCTATTAAAAATTTTTTTAAAAAATTACTTGACTTAAATTTGTTGTTTCTAAACTATTTTTAGATTTTAACTTTTTAAATTTTTTTAACTCGTCTCAATAAAAAATTCAAAAAATATAAAAAATTGACAAAACATTTTTTTTAAAAACATACCTGATTGGCTAAAAGAAGCAAATAAGCACCCATCCCAAATCAGGGCTAAATTTGGCAAAATATTGTCAAGTACCCAATCAGATGAGAAATTCTTCACAACATCACCAGGTATGTAATTTTAGCCCCAGGTATGTAATTTTAGCCCGATCTCGATGTGATTTGAGTGGACCAAGCTCGTTCCTAAACTAGCGAACTCTTACTAAAAGTTTGGATCGGATTTTCTTGGGAGGGATAGGCCTATGCCCAAGAATAATGGGCTCGGGCCTTAGGTCAAACCAAAAATAGGCTTTGGGTAGGCGGAAGCCTAGCCTTTTGCAGACTTTCATCTATTTGTTCATTTTTTGTTTTTAATTTTTTTGTTTTGAGTTATTGTATAAGAGTATAAGACTATAAATTATTAAATTTAAACTTTACAATTTATTATAAATTTATTCATTAGCTTATTATTTTATTATAAGTTTATAATTTATTATAAATTTATAACTTTATAAGTTTATTAATTTGTTAGTTACTATTTAGTTAGTGTAATATTAATTTATTAATAGTTTATTAGTTTATAAGTTTATAATTTATTATTATTTTATTAATTTATTATAAATTTATAGTTTATAAATTATTAAATTTATAGTTTATTGTTTTTTATAACTTTACTAATTTTTATAAGTTTATTAGTTAATTAATTTATAAGTTTGTAGCTTATTATAAGTTTATACGTTATTAGTTTATTATTTTATAAGTTTATAATTTATTATTAATTTATTAGTTTATTAGTTTATAAGTATTAGTTTATTATAAGCTTATAAATTAATTTACTTATTATATATTAAAATTAGTTTTATAAATTATGTTAAATTACGTTACAATAAATACAATAAATTTATTATAATACATAAATATATAATACAAAATAATTAAATACAATAAGGAGCTTAGGCCAAACGGGCTAAATCTCGGGCACGGGCCAGGTCAACCCACTAGCTTGTGGGTACCCCAAGGCCATAGCTAGGATTTTCAGGCTTGGGCGGGGCAGAGCGGGCCGCTACATTATCGGGACTCAAGCCACGCGCCGGCCACAGCCAAAATTACACCCCTAAACATCATCAGCATGAATCAACGAACTAAAGAAATACTCGAGGAAAAGATTATCAGAGTAAAATTCAGGGATCCAAAATTTCTAAAATATTCCTCATGCTGTTCACGGATCCAACTCCATAGGGGCAACAACCTTGTTGATTACCATGTCTCACCATCCAAAAAAGGAAAAAAAAATTCATTAACCGTTTGATGCCCCCAAAAAACTTTATAAACTATACAACCAAAGCCTCAAATACCAGAAGATAGACCCAAAAAATTTTAAAAGCAAATTTAGAGAGGCAACAGGTATGCTAGAACCTAATAATAAGGACCCCATAACCATACAAAAGAAAATTGGGTCACATTTCACCTCTAAAGGAATGTAAAGTACTTCAAAAAGGATTCTCTTCCTGGCTCGCGGTGCTAAAATGCCATTTTCACTGGTCTGATCTGAATTGACTTGCTTATTTAATAAACTTCGGAGATCAAGAAGTTAGGCCCTACCGCCCTTCAAACGAATAAACAAGTATTCAGCGTTCTTGGTTGGACGTCTTGTTTGGGCCTTTTCAACTGGCTGCAGTAGGGGGAGGGCAAAAGCTTGATCCACATTTTGGCAGACCTCGTGGCCCTGATGCAGTGGACAGGCATATGCATAATTTGGTTTCCAGACCTTAAATGGTTGTTATGAGGTGTGGCTAAGATCAAGCAAGCCTGAGAGCTTTCTAGCATTTTCAACGGCTTCAACATAGTAATACAATCGCCAAAGTGTAGTATTATCCTACAATAAATCCATCAGGAATCAACAAGATTAGTTTGGTTAAAGCTACGAAACTAGTACTCGTTGAAAGTACAAAGAATGTGCATTGAACTTGCCTCTTTTTCCAAATCAACATGGATCTCGTCGCAAAAAAACTTTCCTAGTGGCTTATTGCGCCGGATGATTTCCACAACACGGTCAAGATTTCTTGGTGGCAACTTCTGAATCAGTTTTTGAAGCTGTTGTTTCTCACAAAGAGTCATCAACCTGTAGATTAGAAGAAAGATCCTTAGCGACAGTTTTAAGGCAAGGTTGATCGAAATGCATCATAATGAACTATATCATGCACTCTTAAGTACAACTAGTCATGATAGTTGCAATCAAACTTAAGGAGGGATTTCGATTCGTATGAATCAAATCTTACAAATATGAATTGAAATCTTGCATTAGAGAAAATGTGGACAGTTATTGCGGGGAAGGCTATACTGTATTATGTGCATGGTATCTGTTTTGATTGGGTAGGAGATTATTATGCAACTATATGATGTACTTCTATATGAGACTAATGGATATACATTGGCCCCAAGCCATGTATAATTTATAAGAAACTGGTATAAGGCAACGTCCCCCAAACACAGTAATGCAGCATCTCAAAGACAATACATATGTAATACAACAGCCCCAAGCCATGTGGATTTAAAAGGCTTTATTGCAATTTGCACCTATGTGTGCAATCTAACAATCTCAAAAGAATTATATAAAAAAATCTTCCAATGTATTGGAGTCATTAGAATGCTAGTCTTCCTGGCTATTAGATGACCTAATTGACCAGTTTTTAAAATATTATACCACTATGAATCGTGAATTGAATTGAATTGTATCTTACAATCCAATTCAATTTGAATCTATTGGAGACAACATGAGTCCAGGACTACTACGACTAGTGACTCTGCTACCTGTGTAGCATTTATGCCTTTAATGTGTCCAAAGAAAAAACCCAAAAATAATGCCTCTGCCATCAGTTTTGAAGTTCGCGAAATATTCCACATTGAATTTATTCCTTTCAATCTCGACGATTACTCTTGTTCAAAAAGCACGTTTACACTTCATACACATTCATATGCAGAAGGTTAACTAATTGCACTCATCAGTTGTTTTACTGCAATGTATAAAGAGGGAAGCTTGGAAAACTTTTTCAATGCAATTGAAACATCTCATCCTCTAGCTGTCTTTGGAAACCCAATGACAAAATCCCTACTCAAATCTTTCCATGTAGGAGTGGTGTGGAGCAGGCAAGGGTGTGCAAAACCCAGTGTTCTGTCGAGCTATGGCAAACTGACAACATTCCTTTTAGGGATGGTCACCTATAATTAACTATGTCGATGCTCTTATCACTTCTAAAGTGTCCTATAACTTCATCATTTAATTCATCAGGGTCAGCTGCCATATCATGCAGAATATTATGACCCCTACGAAGAGCACGTGGGTAGGCATGCAAGAACACTTCTTAAGGAGTTTTGAAATCAAAATGTCTCGAGACCCAAAAGAAGATGACCCGAATATTCTACAGGGCACCAGCCTCGGAAGCACGGACACTTCTACAATGGCAGCATATCGTGTCGAACACCCGTGTTGGACACAACACTCTTTGGACATTCTTCGAACACTCTTAAATTCGTTTTTTTTTTTTTCTTTTTTGGTAATTAACCTATATTCGCATTTAATATTTTTTAAATATGTCTTAATTAAAAAATTAAATTTCTATTGCCATACACTTTTTCGAAACTTGACAAACAATTCAATACCACTTCTTGAACTCTCCGAATACGTTTTATGTGATGAATTTTTTCATAGTAACAATGTTTTACATTCTTCCAACAGCAAATTATGCACATTAAATATATTTGGATCATTTATAAGAAGAAATATGAGATTTTTTAATTTTATTAGTAATATGTTGTATATTTTTAATTACCATTGAATAAATTAGTTATATATTTGCCTCATAATAAATATATAAAAATATAAAATTTTAAAGTGTGATGTCTTGCATTTTTTAAAAATTGACGTGTCGGCATGTTCGCTTCATGTCCGTGTCGTATCGCGTGTTCGTGTTCATGCTACTTAGGCACTAGCAATCACAATATCTTCAAAGCAAAGCACCAAATGCTTGCCAAAGAAAGCATCAAATGTTTGATGCTTCCACCATGCACGATAAAGCACCAAATATCTTACTAATAAAGCACCCTCGTGAAAGTGCCAAGGCCTCGACAAATCGAAGGGAATGACAAACCACTCGTACAATCCATCTCCGGTCTCTATCGCAGTTTCCCACTTATCTCCTGGCCTGATGCAGATTTGACGATTCCACCATGCACCATAATTTTAAAGAACCACTTAGATCGAACCACTTGGTTTAACTTCTCACACTGAATACTGTCAGAATAGTTACACATTTGGCACTTCTATTGGCTGCTAGATTTGACTTGGACTGCAAGTCTGCAACTTTAACTTAGTAACTAGTGGTTATGCACACGCAATGCGCGTGCAACTTAAATTATTTAAGTATAGAAAAATATGAAGTAAGCAATTTCGCAAAAGCTTTTATTCAAGACTATATTGAAAATGGTTATACATGGATTCTTGATTGAAGCTCAAGTTATTAACCCTATACAACGAGCTGCGGATAGATAGAACAATTGAATGAAGGTCATTATCTAGGGCAGATTTGTCTAGTTCATCAAAGCTAGGTGTAGCCCGATCTCTCACGGTTTTGCTAAACTTCAAATAAAAGACCCTAGGAATGAATTCATAAATGTCCCTATCTGTCGAGCATACAACAAGAAAAACAAACAAAAGACAGAATCAAGAAGAAAAGACGAAGATTTTGAATCATTCCAAAAGGATCCGAGGAAAGAGCGTATTTTCTTAGGATTCGAGCAAGAGAAGATTATGTAGAGGGCCTTCCCTTCCTGCCTTGCCAACGGGAGGTAAATCCCTTCTCTTTGAGGCTGCTGTGATGTCGCGGTTGAGTGTTCATTCGCAGTTGAGTGTTCATTCAATCCACCACTCGAGGCCAAGCCGATCAAATCTATTCTTGGGTTCGATCCAGCAAGTGATTCTTTCCCCGAAATTGGGATAGTCATTAGGTCATGAATCGAATGCGAGGGAGAGATAAGTAGTTGGCAGGGGCCATCCGTTATCGGTCCATATTGGGTAGATCTACCCCTTTTATCCTCTGATCCTTTATCTACCGTTCAATCTATTGATGGGATTTTTTCTCGGCCAACGTATTACGCACTCGGGCCAATCTACTACACGCAAATAATTGTCTTTATCATGATTTGATTTGGATAAATACACGTGAAGCCTAGAGACCTCATTTGGCATTGTACGGCAAGCCATTGGTTGAACCAATAGGGGCTCGCTCTGACAGAAAGTACCACCAGACACCCAATCCCAACAGAAGACATGTTAGTCGGACGAATCAACAGTGGTTGACGTAGGCGAAGGCCATTGCCTCTGATAAGCCGAATGTCCCTATACGACTATTTTTTCTTATGACATCCGCTAATCCAATAACATGATCTGGAGATTTAAATAAAGTGACTTTGTTGCCTCTATTTTGATCTATTGCCAAAGCAAAATGAAAGGGCAACTACTTGATCCCGATAGCAAGTGGTTCTCATAAGGAGAATGGTTGGAGTTCTATTTTTTGAGCGAAATCTGTCTTTTCAAGTTTTTTTTTTTTTCTTTATTCTAGTTTGGAAATCAAGTTGATCCATTGTCGCGATAGATGACTACCGAAAATCCCTGCCTTGATCGTTTTCGGAAAGCGCCTTCTTCTTTTTGGTTGGTTTAAGGGGCGAGAGGGGGCGTGGAACTATTACTACAATTCTCATTATTCTCATTTTGTAAAACAAGAACTTTGAATATATATATATATATATATATATATATTAGATTTCTAAACAAAAATTTTGTATACATATATATCTATGCGTCTTTAACTTTAAAAACCAAATTGAAAGCCTTTTTTATTTTAGCTTAAAACTCAAGTTGGTAATTTACTAAATTAGCTATTTTCTTTAAAATTCATAGGGTTGAAAATTAAACAAAAAATTTGTAGCTATTGGTAACAAAACTATGTGTATATATATGTATGCCTTTGTGCATGCAAACAAAAACTTAAAAAATGAAACAAACCCATATAACCAAAATTGTAAGATCGGAAGCCCAAAAACTAAGAAAATGAAAGGAACCCATATCATCAAAACTATAAAATAGCTTGGTAATGGTTTTGACTTTTAATTGTAATTATTTTGATCGGGAGAGAGGTTTGGCATGTGTAGTTGGCAGAGAGGATGCAGATGGTACTCTTGTCTTGACAGAGAGATGAATATGCATTGGGAAAAAGTGTGCAACTGTTTCCAGTATTGGAGTTTGATGAGGCGGGATTTTGGCAATTTCTTTTTGGACTATTTTGTCCATTGTGGTTAAGTGGAAGTAAACTACTCGTATAGTAATTAAAAATATTTTCAAAGGGTTTTAGATAATAAAAAGTTTGTTGAGCCTCAAGACGCCAAATAAGGTGTTTCCATTATATAAAATTATATAAGATAATAGTATAGATAGCAGATTTAGATACTGCATTTAGGTACTCCCACGATCAATGACGACCTTCTACTAATGTAGGTAGTGTATCACATAGAACATATTCACTCTCACCAAACTCTAAAGTCCTCTAAATGATTGACTACCTTGTAAATATCAACTTTTACAAAGCCCTCTGCTTCAGACTGAGTCAAAAAAAGATGTGCAATATGCCCCTTGACAAGCAATAGTGATACTCAATGGAGGAGGTATGCTGCTGAGAAATAAAGAAAGAGAGTTATCTATCCAAATTTGCTTTATTAATCCTGATTTTTCCAAGAATTCATACACTTCCCTTTACTCCATGGGGTCTTCTCTAATAGGGAAAACCCTTCCATTACCATCAAACAACCCGGCCATCCCTAGGTCTCCCACCGTCTAGGCTCCCTTTCCTCCCCATGCTCCCCCGGTGCAAGCCTACCACTCTTCGCACGTGCAGCTTTTCGCCAGACAGTCTTTGCCAGTAGTGCCATTCTCCTTGCTAGCTGACTCCCAATTTGGAGTTGTCGATACCCTTGCAAGCAACTAAAGCAACAGGCCCAAATTGCGTAAAGTAAACCTTATTGACCTTCCAAAATTGATGGGGCTTCTTGGCTCAAGAAGCTATTCACCTTTAGATAGGAAACTTATGGTACTTTCCTCTAGAGTTTTATAGTATGTGTTAGGAGTACAGACTATGGATTGAACTCTCTCTTGACCTTTGGTCTCAACACATTAATGAACTTGGCAACTATTATCCAAGGTTCCTCCCTGCCAAACATTCCATTTCTAGGAGGCACTTCATATTTACCTATGTAATCAGTCGCACTTGAGGACGGATGTCTCAAAATAATCCACTAATAAAGCAACGGCCTCTTGTAGTAGGGGAGAATTACTTCTTTTTCAACTTGTGTTTCATCTAAAGCCCATACAGCAATGAGCTTCTCTCCTGAACGCCATGTGGTCTAGTTGGTCTACAACTCGTCAAAGTCATCCTCCTCAAACTCTTTGAAATCCTCCACATACGAAAAGATTTCTAGTCATCTCCTAACCCAATTAGGACGGACAACTATCAGTAATATCATAGACATGACTGTCCATTACACCAAGCATATTCATAGGATTTTCCATAAATGGACATAAACAAATAAAACCTTAAATTAGAAATTGAAAACCTCTAAATAGACTCAAACTCCTTAAATAAATTAGACCTTTGGTTGTTGCAGCTTCCTTTGCCTCAAATATGTGGGAAGCCGCCTCCCTATCCACATCACACACACACACACAAAAAAAAAAATTAATATTATGGATTCTATCTAACTAGCCACCCTAACCTAACATGATGTTGGTTGAGCTTCTAGAACCCAAGGCAAGGTTGCCTTTGCCGGTGAGTTGTCCATTCAAAACTATGTTTTAACCTGAGCTGGCACCCCAACCCACCTTCCTTTCAGAAACTAAAATTTAATGAAAAACAGGAAAATAGGGAGGAACCTGTCTTAGTGGTTGTATTCATGGACTCACAGAAACCCCATTGCAAAAACCCAACACCTAGGCGCTATATAAAACACCCTCCAACTAGAAAGAGCTGCCTTGACAACCAGAGAATTCAGAGGTCAACATAACCATTTTGGTTTTTTTTTTTGTGGTTTGGGGAAAAGGAATATAGTAGGGAGGTTGATAGAAATCATACCAGCTTATGAACCAGCATTTATAAGCTTCACTGTTCCATTTGCTTCAAATAGACAGTTCATAAACCGGAATTTATATTCTACACTGTCAAGGGATCTTCCTTAAAAAAAGACTGGCGGCTGACTTCCACATCTAACACATCACTTCCTACCAACCAACTAGGTGTTTGAGGTTCATCTTGAACAAAGTTGTTGCCCTGTATCAAAATTCAAAAACTAATTCCACGGAAACTTTCTAACAAATTATTTTCTCACTAATTATTTTTGGTCCTCTCCACATCCTTGTAAAACCTGAAATTAAACCAAGATACTCCCCACTCCCCAGTAATGTATTGACATACCAACTTCTCAGAAAAATCTTCATCAAGTCTGTCTCTTGTTTGCAAATGATGATGCTCCTGACTTCTCTCTAGTGCATTCCATCCCACCAAGATCATATATTTTTCTTTCTATTAATCCGTCTAAACCTTCAAATTCAATATGCTAAGTGGATAACCAAACCATTAATAGAGCTAAATGCAAAATCCCTCTCCTCAAAATTATCATTCGAAATTATGTAAACCTTTGACAAAAGAATTACCTAGTATCGTTCTGGCAAATACAGGGAGCAGAGAGGGTAGGACTACCCTAACCTTCGGCATATTCACGGGTAGCCTAAGCTCACAAACAAATTTTGAACTAGAAAGCATATACTCATATTTTCAAGCAATAAAATACCACTAGAAGGTGATCGAGTTATTAAAAATAAATAACTCAAGGGACTTCATTTGGAGACAATAGCAATAGAAATTTCAAGCACCAGAGCACCATTGGAAGTGTAGAAGTTAAAGAGGAAAAAAACGTGAAACCTGATTTCTGCCACAAATGTTGTATGGATATGCATCTTAACAAGAATAAAGTCTAATGCCTATGTAGTTGAGATGTTAAACTAAGACTTTCAGGACCAACTACTATATGTTTTTTATGGGCTAGTGAAAGGAAAAACCACCACCTGCAATTGGATAGTACTATATCAAGAATTTCTTCAAGCTGCTGCTCCATGTTCTGAAGCTGAAGAAAGGATTGTTTATTGCAACTTAGCCACAAACGTCATAGCGAACTACAATTTAGCAGTACAAGTATCTTTCTAGATAAGATTTCATAGTGTTATCGCAATTTGAAATTAGACAAAGATAGATTTTTTTGGAAGATCACCGTTGCGGATAGTTCATCAGAATGTTTCTTTATGGACTCCTCAACCATAATGGCATCATTCTCCAGAAGGAACTGCAAATCATTGTTAACCTGGCAAAAGTTTTGGAAAAATAAAAATGCTATCTTATCAAGAATTAATTGATGACCATGCATTTCATTTTCTGTTTTTAAGAATTCAGACCATGCATGCTGGATGCTGTTCATAAAGCACAAAGAAACACGCACAATGGTATTAAGTTTAGTGCCACATACGCAACAGGAAAGGGCAAAGATTATCCGGCCAGCTGTTTATGAGTTGAGTTAACCTGAATTTCCCAAGCTCAACTTCGTGCGCACACGCATGCACACCCACAAAAATTTGGGGAGGGGACATTGCAATTCTTCTCTAAGATTCCCTTCCCACTTATCATGCAACAATATATAAGATCCAAAAACCAGCAACGAACTAACATGAAGTTAATTGTTCTCTATATATATTGTCAGCCCCCTACGTTTACAACCAGACATTGACTCCTTGTTTTTGTCCTTCTCTGAGGGAGGCTCATTTCCATGTTTAAATTTGATTCCACAATCATTGTGCAAGTTGTAAGAAAGATCACCAAACAAAATGAATAAACAGTACTACTGTTCGGCAAAGAGAAACAATAGGATAAGTTGTCACCTCAGGCCCCTCTGGAACAGGTCTGCAATTTGAGGTTTCCATAGTGTGATAATAAGCACAACTGTTCCTGACACCATTGGATATTTCTTTTTCTGGTAAATCTGCATCCTTGCTTTCATAATCCGAATCCTGCGTTTAAAATATAAAAATAAAAATAAAAGACTTCTTTTTTTTTTTTTTTGGTTAACAAGGGGCTACAGCCCAGAAACAAAAGAAAAACTAACAAAAAATAAAAGACTTCTTAACAAGTGAAAAATAGGGTAAACTCGAAACAAGAAAACTTCAACTCAGCCAATCTGAAGTCCATTATAAAACACAGAAAAATTGTTCATAAAATATGATCATCGCTCTGAAAATGCAAGGCTATCCATGGAACTCAGGTTTTGACTCTCGTATAGAAGGAAACATTGCTGCTGTTTCTAAATTGTTATCAATTGTAACTTCCTCGACGTCCAAATAAACATGAACTTCGTGCTCTAAAGGTGATATTAACAACTATAATCAATTGGCCATTACAACAATAGTTCCCATTTGGAAACAGTAACTACAACCAATATAGAACATAATTCACCAAGTTGAAGACATCACGTTAGTGCATTAGCCTTAAATGTGAGAGTGTAGCCAGTACAAGTGAATAATCAAAGCATGCAGTGATATTAGGAGCACATTGTTAATTCATAATTTTGACAAACAAGCAAACAAATTAGAACTTCGAAAACCCTAACCTCACCACAGTGAGTAGGCTATAGACATCCTATTTTGCTGTTCTTCTCCACAAATTCTTAAACTAAATAAAGCATGCTGCTTATGGCTTCACCAACCCAGTGCCGAACCACATTCATTAAGGTGGGCAATGGCTGTTTATTTCATTTCAAATTCCTAGAAACGCGTACTTGGTTTGAGATTGATTGTAATAAGAAAACTAATGGTGACCATCTTCCTTCTAAATATTACAAAGGCAAGTTTGCAAAGATTTAAACTCTAATTATCTAAATTTAACAAAAAAAACTCAAACTTCCTACTGTTGTTATTGGGGTTCCGGGGTGAGAGAATAATAATCTATTTGTTTCAATTTTTAATGGATCAATTCCATGTTTTATTTACTTTTCCTATAGCTTATTGCTACTTGAGAATTTATATAATGGCATAATTCAAAAATAATTGACCACATCAAGCAAAATATCTGGCTTCGCCACTTCCCCAACACCTGTAGGCTCCGTTCAATTGAGAGAGTTTTATGTATAAAACATGATGGCATAATCCTATACTTTTACTGGAAAGGATTTGAGGAAAAAAATTTCCTTCAAGAAAACAGTTTGCAGCTGGACCCACGTTCTCAACACACATGCTGGAAAACGATGAAACACTTATTCTAATGGTCATTTAAAAAGAAAGTACATGTATATGGATCATCATTTTTATCTTGTCACTCATGTTTTCCAAGATTCATAACTAAGCTATCTCCTCCCTTGACATCCCAATACTTTGTCATGGACACTGTAGAATGCTCCTTTCAGTTTCATTAACACGCATTGCAAAGCAATCTACAAACACTCCACTCATCCATCCCCTGGCCCTGGCCATAAATCTAAGCGGGCTCAAGAACATCTAAAATGAATGTTTCAAATCTGGCATATAACATTTTATAAACAGATAATTAGCCATAAGTCCAAATCTTAAGTCATTATACTGCATTTAATCTACTTAATTTTTTTTAACTTTTTAGATCCATTGTTCTAAAAAAATTTAAAGTATAACGTCCTCCAATTTAATGCTTGGTAATTTTATGGACAAAATCACCCCTCGTTCCCTACTGTTCCTTATGGAATCCTAATGTTCCTCGCTAAAACTTCCGGATTTATCAGTTTTTCACCCGTTTCTGATCATCCCAATGACCAGTTATTCAAAATCATTGGAGATGGAGAGTGTTTACAATCGTCGTCGTCATTGGAGATGATCAAGGACTCGTTGTTAGAGAGAGAGAGAGAGAGAGAGAGAGAGGTTTCAAAGGAAACTACTGATCCTTGAAAGAATATTGCAGAGCATAAAGAAATATAAGAAAAAGAAGATGATGATGAGAAATACTCCATGGAAGAAGAAACGAAAGATATGTGTGTGTGTGTGTGTATATATATATATATATATATATACATATATAAAACAGATAAATTTATCTGTTTGCTATACAAATAGATAAATATGCAAAAAGATAAATTTATCTATTTGCAACGTATTTTGGGAAGAAATCATAACTTTTAAATAGGTTGGACCTTGAGCATTAAAATTTTTGTTTATGGACCTCGAGTTGAATAAAGTCGTGTTGGATAAGTCATGTATACGGACATCTATGATGAATGCAATGGTAATATGCAGTACATTGCCAAATGGCACTTGCAAAAGAGCCATCCTTTGCAATTGAAGAACAGCCGCACCATAACATGCATCGATAAAATGAACATAAAACAATGCTTAATCTTTATCGCATTGGCCGTCCTTACAGCCACATCTGCGACGGTACCTATTCTTGTAATACGGGGCGTAAATCAATCTGGTATACGTGAAGAAAACTAGTTGATATTAGAGTCATCCACATAAGCCCACTGTTAGAACTTCCATGGTTCTTTAACAGATCTAATCAGTCAAAATTGAGTATTGAAGATTCCCCCAAGTATCAAGTTTAATGCCCTCATTTTGCATACTTGCTATTTCAAGGGACAATGTCCCATCTCTAGTCCTAATTCTCATTTGTTCCCTGATATCCATGTTGCAGTATAGTTATCCAATGGATCCGCACTCCATCCTGTCATACTAGCCTCAAACCACTAACAAAAAGGGAGGGCGAGAAAATGGAAAACCATGTACCACTAGAAAAACAGGAAAACCTGAATCAATAAGAATAAAAGAATGGATAAGAAACAAACCTCTCCACTGACTCTACTACTGATGGGACTAGCATTTAGAGGGATACGAATTGAAGAGGATAGCTTAACCTTCTTATGGGGATGTTGTTCGGCATCACCTTCACACGCTGCAACTGAATAATTTGGCAAACTCTTTCTGCATCTCAGATTTGATTCTATTTGACGAATAGCGAGAACAGGATCTAGCATCTGCATTCAAAATGTCAAACAGTGATGATGGATTCTCAAATACTCACGTGTGCCTACTGGGTGGCATCTTGGTACCATAGATTGACAGCACCATTAACACGCACACATGAAGACTACAAACAATTTGCATGAGTTACCATACAGCATCTTAAATTCCATGTGTAAGTAAAAATAAATAAATAACTCAAAAGACCAAAATACTTTTAAATACTTTCTCCCAGCGAGAATGTGCTTAGCATTCTCAAGTAAGTGTTAATCTGTTCCTTGGCAATAATAAATTTATATATATATATTCCAAAAAACATGAAACATGGTAGTCAACACATCATTAGTACTTTGTCACATATTTACACTTCAAAAGGGACCCATAAAAAAACACCTGAATCAAAACAACTTATCAACCATCACCTATTTGGTAACTTAGACCTCGTTTGGTAACCAGGCTTTGTGCCAGGCTTTTGCTTAAAGCCACCTTAAGCCCAAAAAGCCAAAAGTTTGTTTGGAAGAGATATGGGGTGACTTTAAGCCACCCTGAAAAGTCAATTTGTGTTCATAGTGAATTCCCCAAAATACCCTTCAGCCATCTTTTTTTTTCTTTTTTTTCCGGTTGTGAAAAGAATAATAAATTCAAAAGTTCAATTGAAGCATTGTTAGGTCAAAAATATTCTCCGAACTTCACTGTTCATGGAAGCAATTGATAGTGAAGATTGGAGCGCTCATAGGTGGGGAGCTATTAAAAATGGTTGTCAACGACCAAAGGTAATGAACTGAGGCAGGAGAAGCCGCTAAAAATGATGGCCAAAGGCGGTGGCAACAATGGTGGCTAACAACGGTAGCCAGAAGTGGTGACTGATGGGAGGAGTTTGTAGGTGGTTGGGGAGATGGTGGGTGGAGATATCAGGTGGTGGGTGGAGAGGTGGAGGTTACGGCCGTGGGGCGGAGGTCGTAGGTGGAGGTGGCAACCATAGGGTGAAGGTTGTAGGTGGAGGTGGCAGTTGTGGTGGAGGTAATAGTTGTGGCCAATAAAGGAAGGTGATTGGTGGAGGTGGCAGCTAATGCATAGAGGTGGCAGCTAATAGGTGAAAATGATTACCGTAGATGATGATTGAAGGTGGTAGCCAGAGGTGTTTCCCAATGGTGATAGCCAGAGGTGTTTCCCAATAATGGTAGCAAGAGGTAGGTATGGTTGGAAATGGGAAAGGGGAGAAGAGGGAATAAAACTATGTTTGGCCTAGCTTTTTTAAAAAAAAACTTTGCTTAAAAGTCTTTAAAAAAGCCCACTTGTTTGGCCTCAGTTAGCTTTTTCTACATGTTTTTACATTGGTTTTTTTATAATAAAAAAAAAAGTCAAAAAGCCAAAAGTCTAGAAAAAAAATTAGTCCAAACACAAGCTAAGAAGTTGTTTACAAAACAAGTAAAACGCTTTTTTTTACAAAGAATTTAATAAATTTTATAAAGTATTTACACTTTTTTTAAAATTAAAATAATTGTCATACGTGTTTTTGTTTGCAGTTTACGAAAGTTTTAAAAACAAAAAACAATATACATAAACGTTACCAAATAGGGTATGATTCAGGATTTTCACATTATATAGTAAAGATCTTTCCCAAATGCATTCATTTGCAAAAGCAAAAACCCAGTATCTAGTTGAGTTTGTGCCACCGAACAAACCTCATCAACTTCCTGTGAAAGAGCAATGACACTTTGCCGTAGTAACACCTTCAATCTTTCTTTCTTGAAATCCGAAATCCTGGCTCCAATTGGATTACAAAATAAGGAACCCAAAACAATATTCTCTTTGCCATTGTAATTATGTCTAGTTATAGCCTTGTCTCCCACTACTCCATTTGTATTTTCAGCTAATTCAGAAGTTTCTGATGAGAAAGGAATAAAGTCTTCATCTTGCGATAACAGCTCTGCTATTTCATGCGTATAGAAAGCAAAATAATCTGGTCCTACTTTATTGGGTTCAGCTGATGCACCCAAATCCCTTGAAGCTTCTGACATAACACATAAAGATCACTAGTGCTGCACATGACAATCCATTTTATCAACGCAAGAAAACAACAAAACAATAGTATAAGGTAAAATAATATGAAGAATACAAAAAAGGAAGGCTTGTTGCAAGCTTTCCCAATTTCTCTCTCAAAGAAAATGGTTAGCACGTGTTGAACCACAATTTTCAGAAGAAACATTAACAACTTAAATTACATTACCAGCTCACAGCAATGCAACTTCAGCTCCAGCATAAATTCTCGTGCTGAGAACATCAAAATGTATACATACAAAAACAATGCATTCTGTCAACAAGTTCTGCACACAACATCAACAACAATTGCAATGTGGTAATTAGATGAATCTAGAAAATTGGCTCAACAAATTGAAACAAACAAGAATTACACCAAGCAAACACAAACGAGGCTTCCATAAAAAATTGCTGCAAAGCAATCAACACTTTTGTAAATCACTGCACAAAACATGAAATGAAAACCCTAATTACATTGTCCACGATACAAAATAGAGAAAACCATAAATGATAAATGTTAGCAAATCCTTCTTAGGCATATCAGTAATAGGGGAGTTCTTTGAAGCTTTATTAACAGCACAACTCAAAGCAGCCTTTCCATTTTTCATCAACTCAATTTGTGTCCCTATACTTTATTTACTTTTATCTTCTTCTTTTTCCTTTTTTTCTCTTTTTTTGGGGGGGGCCGGGGGGGGCATTCCATTTTCCCTTTGCTGAGCCCAAGCATGGCAGAGTCAGAGGTCCAGTTCAAAAATGATGCAAATAAGCATCGGCTAAATCTCTACCAGCACTCACAGTGATAAAAAGGATGCAAGCGTTATTTAGAATGATTGGACATAAAGCGTCTGTAGGTGGAAAGACTATATGAAAGTATACTGTCCTTCGTTTACACAAAATTTTTAACACACCCCCAAAAGAAAAAATTTCTTTTGAGGGTGTGTTAAGAATATTTTTTCTTTTGGGGGTGTATTTAGAATTTTGTGTACATGAAGGACAATATACTTTCATATCCAAAACAATACCAGCCAAAGAATAGAAGTACAAAGTATCCTACCTTCATTATCTCAAGTGCTGCCCCAACCATAAAATGATTAGTAAAAACTTCTTAATTCATTGTAAGGAGCTCATTTCGAGAATATTTTTAACTACTTTAAAAGTATACTTTTTCCTCCTATTCTGCAAGGCAGCTTTGTGCATTCCAAAAAGGGGAAAAATAAAGAAAAATGTTTATAGCAGTCTTAAATTTTTTATACCATATTTTAATAAGCTAATGATCTGCCCCAGTTATAGAGAACCAGCCATGCAGATAGATTTTGCTATTGCCCTTCTTAGCACGTTCATATCAACTGCTTACCCAACTCAACAAACCCTTGCTATATTATCAGTTCTAAAATCCGACCTGATACGAATCAACAGCCACTTATCATTATGTTAACACAAATCCCAAGGCAATCCCATTTTTGGGCACTGTCTGAAAAACATTCAGTTGTCCTGATTTATCCGCTATGCCATCTGAGCATCAATTAGGCATAACATCTGCATTAAAATCACTGAGATAGATACAATGTGAGCCCCCGATTCCCAAACTAATTTTGTAACTGTTTTTCTCAAACTTCGGGAGGGGAAAAAATTGGAGTTCTCTAAAGTTCCAAGTCCTCATCCAATTTAGTTGTTTCTCTGATTCACTTGAAAGATAACTGTAACTTTATTAAGTGCAAACTAATAGTGAAACCGATCGACTCTCTCAAATTAATGGCACAAACTGTTAGGGTATGGGACAAAGCCAACCATTGTGATGGAACCTCCAGCACAGGGTTCCGGCGCAATGATTCTAACACAAAAATACGATTCAAGTTTCAACCTATCAAGATTCTTTGCCCAAATATGAAAACCAAAGATGCACATTAAATCAAGGCCGAAGTATAATCAGTATTAAATCGACTATAAACAAATTCAGAAATTGAAAGAAGAAGATGAGTCGACCAACCTCAATCTGCCTTGTTTAGGGTTTCGGCTAGTTTGTTCTTTCTCTCCGAATATCATCCAGTCTTCGTAGCTCTGATTTTTTCACCCAAATTTATATTCGCGGGGAATCACTTCGTCACCTCTTCGTTGGCGCCTCTGTCTCCGGTGTCTGATCTCTCTCTCTCCCTTTCTCTCTCTCAAATTGAAGAAAAACAGAACCAGGTTAGAGAGAGAGAGAGAGAGGGGTAGTATTAGACGTCTGTATACTATACAGTGACGGAGAAATTTTAAAAGAAATATTTTGTACGCGCATAAGAAATATTTTGTACGCGCATAAGATTTTACTGTTTTTTATTTAAAAGAAAGATCCAATTCACATGTTATTTACTGTTTTTTATTTAATATAAGATTTTTTTAATGAATAAGATCCATTCTCATAAAAATTTTAATACGTAAAAATTTTGTTGAAACAAAAATACCCTAAAACATATAAATTTATCTGTGTCTTTTTAAAATTTGTATAAAAATACAGATAAATTTATCTATCTTTTATTTAAAACACGTAGAAAAAATACATATAAATTTATCTTTTTTATTAAAAACACGAATAAAGAATACAAATAAATTTATCTGTGTTTTTTCAAAACATGTATAAAGAACACAGATAAATTTATTTGTTTACATTATCTCTGTTGATATGCAAATAGATAAATTTATTTGTTAGGCATAAATATACAAACAGATTAATTTATCTGTTTGCATATTAAACAGATGAATATCAAATAAATAAATTTATCTGTTTGTTATGCAAAATAGATAAATTTATCAGTTTGCATGATATTTTTGAAAAAAATCACACAATTAGATTTTGCGTGTTAAAATTTTTGTTGATAAATATTGCACGTTAAAATTTATTTATTTTTTACCTTTGGCTGAAATTTCTTATTTATTTATATTAAAATTAATAACAATTAACCACAAAAATACAAAAAATATAATTCTGATTATTTATTTATATTAAAATTAATAAATATTATAAATTTTAGTATAAATGAATTGTGAATATTTATTTCTATAGTTAGTAATTGGATTATGATGGAGTATTACTGAATTTAGAAATGATCCCCACCTGTGGTAAGTGATAACTATTCCATTGTGATGTCAATTGCCAGTTGATTTTATATTTATTTTATTACCCGAAAGAAGGATTTTTTATTTTTATTATTTTAATTTTACTTTTATTAGAAAAAAGGGGATTAAGAATAATGTCCATTAATTTTTCTACGTTCTACTTTTTTTTAAAAAAGAAAAAAACTAATTATTTGAAATGTTATATTTTTTCAAATAGCGTCGGCAACTAATTTAAAAATTAATTTTTTATTTTTTAAACTTTTTTAGTTAAAAAAATTAAATTAGGTTCAAAGTAAATTGTTTGGTAATTTAACTTTTAAGTTAGTTTTTTTAAATTTGGTTGTTTAGGTAAAAAATTAAATTTTTTACTTTTTGTTCAAAATAAATAATTTTAATATTCTATATATTTGATATTAACAATTATATGCGATTGGTAGTGGTAGTAAATAAGTTATGAATAAGAAGTATTATTGTATTTTAAAAGTAGTGGGAGTTTAAATAGAATATTCTGAGAGTATGTGTTTTGATTTAATTTTTTAAATTTTTAACTTTTTAACTTTTTAACTTTTTTGATTTTTTGCCAAACGAAAAACCTTAGTTTTTTGGCATTTTTATCCAAAAAACCAAAATTATCAATCAAGACCTTAATCAAAAAGTCAAAAAACCCTAGTAGCCAATCAGGGCGTTAACTTGTGATAATGCCTAACTGTTCCTTTGCAAAAAGTTCTCTCCAAATGGAGTGGGTGTGTAAACAGAAATTTTAAAGGTAATTTTAGCAGCATCTTTTCATATTATTGTGCTCCGCTTGAAATACTTTTAGATAATCAGTTTTTCTATTATTTTGGCATTTTAGAAAATGTAAAAATTAAAAAATATAATTATTTATAACATTATAAAAATGTGTTTTTATATGAAAAAGTGAAGGTTTAAAAAATTAAATTGTTTGAGATGATAAATAACTTTTTTTCCTTTTGTTATATGAAAACTGTTGTTATATGAGAAATGGAAGTTTGAAAAGTTGGATTGTGTGAGATAATAAATTAACTAATAAAAAAAATAAAATGTCCAATTTAGTTCAAACGATTCAGGTTTTTCGCATTTTTAAGTAAAAAAACTTGTAAAAAGGTGAGCTGAAATCCCGGCTCAACAATTTTTTTTTTCTAACTCCCTCATATGCGCTTCTTTTTAACTTCCAAAATAAATAAATAAATAAATGAATAGGATATATGGATGGAGACTCTATATTCTTACTCCCATCTTATATAAATGCACTCTAAAAATTATTTATAGTATTAAAAAGTATACATAATGTTAAGCCAAGATCATTTTTGATTGTATAAAAGGTGTAGATTTTGTCCCACATTAGTTGGAAAGTAGCTAGCTTTTGAGTTTATATATAAAAACATTTTGTTATGATTTGATTTGCTAAGATGTGGTATATGATAAGAGTGTGGACTAAACTCATATGTGGGTGAGTCGACGATTGCGCATCCCGCATTCCGCGCAGATTTTCGTGCATGCATTTGCACGCCTCGCGCGATTTATTAAAGACTGTTTGATCAATGATCTTTATATTAAATTGATTAAACAAATTAATTTAATAAATAATTATTTTTTGGTTATTTCTCAAAAGGTGCCTTTTGCCCAAAAAGTATTATTTGAAATAACTAATTTTTGAAATAAATTTATGAAAATACGTATTTTTTCCAAATGACACATTTCTGTCTTTTTAAAAATGCAAACCCATTTTGATTTCTCAATTAAAAAAATTTATTTTCTCTGCTAAGTAGGATTTCGTGCAACGTTTGCTGGTTGCTGTTCTTAAATTAAAAAATTTCGTTGTATCCTATGAACGATTTTACCAGAACACGATAACAGACTTTAGTAGTTGAGACAAATTACGTTTTAAAAATAGTGTCTTTAGATACGTTTCGAAGTATTCTGTTAATAAACTTTCCAACACATAATATGTTTTTTAATACATTCCAAAAATACAAATTTTAAAATGCATTTTGCAGAGTGACATAATATGATTTTTCTATTAATATATAAATTAATATATCATAAACATGTTAACGAGAATAAAGAAGAGTATTTCTTCTATATTGAGTTTTTGCTTGCATCATTAGTTTCTTTTTTTTTAAGTTTTTTAATTTTTTAATTTTTTATAAATAA
>JAULJZ010181721.1:0-22351 GCA_032270985.1 Heliamphora pulchella | reverse complement strand
TGTACACGATTCTAAAAATTCTGATTTATCAAACCATCTTTCGAAAGTCACACGATCTGAAAGAATCAAACATCTTTAAATGTATACGATTCCAAAAATTCTGATTTATCAAACCATCTTTTGATGTTTAAATGCGTAACAAATAAAATTTAATAAATACACAATTTTTCTCTAATTTTTCAGCTGAGATAGTGATTAAAGGTATTTATTTATTTTATTTTTCGTTTTATATTATTTAAAAAATAATAATTTTTTTTGATTAAATATTTTTTATTTAATTAATTCAAAATCTAGAATTAATTTTCACGTTTTTTCCAAGATATCCGATTTTTTTAAAAAAAATCATCTTTAAACGTGATATTTTGTAAAAAATAAAATATCTAAAAATTTTTCATTTAATTAATTAATTAATTAAAAAAATATTTTATTTTCTATTACAAAATATTTTAATTAATATTAAATATTCAAATTAATTAAATTAACAGGAAAAATAAAACTAATATTTATCATCTACGCAGTTAAAAAAAAATTAAATACAAGATAAATATAAATTTCGATTTTATGATCCGATTGAAACTCTGATGAGTTTCAGACTCCTGTTATAAGATAAACTTCCAGTAATTTAGTTGCTGCATAATTTCACCTTTCTCGGTTGCATTGGGATTACTGTTTAGATTGGGATAAGTGCTACTGTTTTAAACAAAACACCCAGCAGCATTCCAGGCGCCAAACCCGGCACTAATTTTGGCACAAATCAGGAGCAAACGGTAGCACACTCCATTGAGAATTGCTTCTACGGATTGCTAATCAAATCAAAACAAACCGTGTCTCCTATTTGCTCCTTGGAAACCGCGCTGCTCCTTTTGTTTAAAAACTCACTGCTTTATGCTCCAATGGGAACCCTTGGAAACCGACGCCACTTTTGATCATCAAAGCACAATCCCTATTGTGCTTAAAAACCGCAGCTAATCAAAACAATTCATGCAAGATGAATTAATGGAATGCATGATTACATCCCCAGGGAATTCTCATGCCACGTAGATTATACTTTATAAAGCCTAGATCACCATGTAATCATGAATTTTCAAAGTACATTCGATGATTGTGATTATCACAAGCTTGATGAATCTGCCTGTTGCGCACTGTGGATACCGCCGCACATTGGCCGGCTGTCTTGCGCCGGCGGCTTGCTCTTGCTGCTCGTCTTATTTTTTTTTATCTCGAAAAAAAACTTTAAAAAAACTGTTTGAAGCAACCAAAAACCACGGCAAAAACCATCAATCACCGCCGGTTACCGCCGCCAATTACCGTCGTTTTTTTCATACATGTTCTTATTTTTTTTTTTTAATAAACTAAAAAAAAAATTTAAAGAATATAAAAAAAAAATTACATCGAAACCTATGTTCCGTAGGCTCACATTCGATCTAAAATTAATAAATTTAACACGGTTAACCCCCGTAATTAAAAAAATAATTAAATAATCATCATCCACGCATTCAATCAAACATGAAAATAAACGATAATCATAAAATCGAGATTAGAACGCCTGCAAAACAAAGTTAGCAACAGTTCTAAATCTACCCGGCTCCAATAACCTTAAATAAAAAATAAAATGGCTCTGATACCAATTTGTTAGATACAATATTGCCAAGATCATTATTTTTGTAAAACGATTTTCGGTAAAAAAAATTAACTGGACAGGAAAACGTCGAAACAGGCTCCAGATAAAAATTTTGACGTCAAACGATCAAAAATAAACCCATGCAACCAAAATTAATTTAGATGAATACCTCTTGTCGATCTAATCTTCCACTACGACTTGATTCCGAGTTGAAACTCCAGTCAAATCTTCTACTGTATTCTCTTACGTGATCCCCGAATGTAGTATGAGTTACGATCCTCTAAGAACTTGTTCCGGCAGAACCCCGATATATTTAAGTCTTTGAAAAAAAAAATAATTTCTCAATGATAACGATATATGAACTATCAAATCTCAAACTGGTTCAGCTTACCCGCGTATATATAGGGCTACAGCAGGGATCTGAAGAGTAATTATGAGTAAGACTTCCAATGGAACACAAACACCAACTAGCGGTTTCTAGAAATAAAGAAAGACGCATAGCGGTATCTACAATTATGAAAAATCAGCAGCGGTTTCTGTAATTTTCATAAAACAATGAATTACAGTTCAAACCACTAAAGAACTGTAATTGCACTCTGACTCATAATCTCAAGACCTTCTTGCATTGAGCTCCTGTTACTAAATGCTAACCATTTCTCCCCACGTTAAGATTTTCGATACCCGCCAATTAAATTTAATTACTGACAATTTAATTTAATCGGCATCTTGATATTCCTTAAGCCCTTCTGCTTAACTTATTTGACTGCCGAATAATCAAATCCACTTGTATGGTTTGGCCCGATCAAAATTTATAAGCATTCTTAAGGGGGTATCGTTAATCCCGATCATTTGGGACGTGAATTTCGTCAATAATTAATATTTGCCATATAAATAATACTGCTATTCAACTCACCAGGAATATAGACTCATATAAGATCGCACCCTCTAATTAATCAAAATAACGAATATTAAATATACACAAATCAATAATTATTTCAGAATTAAGAGTATAAGTACTATTTATAATAATCTTGGGGTATGAATTAATTTATATAGTCAGTAGTCAATACTAAATTAATTACCCAAATATCTCATTCAATACACACAAAATATATTGGCACAGAGAGTCGAAACAATAGACGACACTATTATCTGTTCCCCGTAGATAAGACAAGTCTACTAAAACTCTGTGCTACTGTTGTAACCGACGGTATGCCCATTTCCAACTAAACTGTGAACATAAAACTTATATTCTACATGAACATAAAATTTGATCTTCTGTGTGTAAGCCGTACTCTACACACCAGATTAAATACTGTACAGAATATTAGACATCCATGCATATCAAAGAAATGATACACATACACTGTTCATAAAGATTATCATAAAATGAAAAAATAATTTTATTAAAATAAAATTAAATTCTAAAAATATGATTTTTAGTATACCAACCCTAACCCTAATCCCAAAATATACCACACATAAACTATATCCATAGGTAATGCCCCAAGACATAAGAAAATATTATACATAACATTCGAGAGATTTAACTGAACGAACCAAGTTACAAAATTACATTTCCAAATGTACTATAAATATTTGAGGTAACACGCACATTTAATATTGAGCTATCACTTTCATTACATCACTTTCCTTAATTTTGCGTACAACAAAAACAAAGACAACAAAAGACATTATAGCTCCATCTACTGGCCCCTTCCCAAAAGCATCCATAGCTTTGGAATGACCCCGCTCTTCGGAACCTAAAATTATTTGACATATATACATGAGCCAAAGCTTGTAGGATAAAAATTAACTCATATATAATGCATGATTTGTGAGGTGTGATGGGTGTAATCGGAATAAATATGCACGTTTACCTAAGTTATTTACTTTTTAACACACACACCCATGCACATAATTTTGCCTCCATTTATCCGTTTGTTTTCCATCCATAAGTTATTCATTTTATTTCTCAATTTTCAAGAAACCATATCACTTCTAATGAACTGGTGTCAGGTGCAGTTTATAGAAATCTCTCACTATTAATTTCTAATAAGCTACGTGAAGCCATTGGGTGATAGATAGCTCTATAACTGATCACGACATAACACCACATTTTGGGGGCTAACCCGTGGGCATGTAGTTCCCATCTTGCGCAAGTTTTCGATCTTTCACCGCGGAGCTGCTAGCCCAACTTAATCCACATCAATCCGTACAATTCATTATTGGTTAATTAGATTTATTTTCACAACCTGGGAGTCCAACCCACAAATGGTTCCTCTCCCAATCATTGCCATAATACATCATTATGATTCCAAACCCAAATTTTTTAGTGAATTTCCAAACTACATGCATTACAACCTTCATTATACAGTTTGTCATAGATCACAATGTTACCAAGTACCCATAACACAAGGTTGATACCAAGAAGATCACATCATTTTAAAAGGTATACAACCATCATGTATATATATCAATTTAAAACCCACTTTTTTGTAGAAAAAAACCTAACCAACAGGTCCAATGCATGCATCTCAACTCAATTTATATATATATATACATATATATATATGTGTGTGTGTGTGTATGTGTCATTAGCTCAAGGGACTAGAAATTTAGTAAAAAGGGCCAATAATAATAAAAATAACTTTTTCTAAAATATTCTGCTAAAAATAGGTGAAAAATAGTTAAGAAATTTTGACATACCCTCACTATTTTAATCATAACGTTTTCTACAAAATGAATTTTCTTGTGATAGTAGTCTTAATGGAAAGAGGACTTTCGGGGCTTCAATTTGAGTACAAAAATAACCCAATTCCAAGTCTAAATGAGGGAGATATGCTCAAAAGAAGTTAGCCCTACGCAGTTAGTCCGCTTGAGCGCCCAACTTTCTGCCATGTGAGCGCTCGAGCGAATAGGTTAGCCCTGCGCAGTCAGTCCGCTCAAACGGACATCGGGTGCTCGAGCGCCCAACTTTCTGCCATGTGAGCGCTCGAGAGGATAGGGCTCCGCTTGAGCATGCTGGCACCCGATAAAACCTCAGATTTGCCCCTGTTTTGAGTTTCAAACTCCAAAACTCTCAAATACTCACAATAATGCTTCAAATCCATGTTTTCAACCCATAAACAATGAATTTAAGTCTTCTAAATCTCTTGTTGACAACCATTCTTCAAAATTATGGTTACAATCATTTCTCAAAACCCCCCATAAACATGAAATCCAACTCAAATCACACATAAATCCACCAATTTGGCAATTAAATATGCAATTGACTCAATTTTTACTCATATACACAAAATATTCACCCAAATCTATACAATACATGTGAGATAATCTAAATCATACCTTAGATTTGCTCAAAAGCTTGTAATTGCTTCAAATCTCCCACCTAAGGTTTGGATGTTAGGTTTCTTTGCTTCCTTAAAGCATTATCTTCACTTTTCTTGCTCTAAAGCTAGGTATTTTCCCTTGATCTCACCTAATCAAGTCTCCATCTTCAATTTGGGTGGTAGAAAGCTAGGGTTTTGAGGATTGGGTGGGTTTCTCTCAAGAGGAGAGAGAGAAGGAAGGAAGAGAAGAGAAATAGGATTTGGCTGTTTTCTTTTGGGTTCTCACATGGCCTAGCTTAAGTGTGTTATATATATATATATATATACATTTTTTTCCAAATTCTCTCCAAGACTCGAGAACCATCTATACTCATCCCGATAGCCCACTCGAGCGGACCTTCACCGCTCGAGCGGTGATCTCTGGACCAAATATTTAACAAATTCCTTTAAAATAAAACCCAATCTCCAACCTCATTCTCATGACCTCATTTCAACTTTTTCCATTAGTATGTTATCAAAATTTATCGTTATTTTAGATCTTAAAATTATTCCAAAACTCATTAATTCGTTCACGAACCTCTATATTATTAAAACTCATACTCTAATTTTTGTCACACCATAATATTGAACTAAAAGCAAAGATCAACAAAATAAATGCGTACCGGGTTGTCACAACTAATTTCATAACACTTGAATTACTTGGTGGGTTGAACCATTATGGTGTGGCATCTAACCTCTAAATCGCTAAACTATTGAAATGTGAAGTATTCAAGAGATGATTAAATGAAATTTGGAATCTCAACTAAATTTAGTGGACTTGTGGCATAACTTGAAGCATAAACTGTACATTATGATGTTAACCTATGGGTTGCTCAATCTTTGACTTGAGATTAATTCAAAGACAAATTGATTGAGATTCGGGATTTAACCTAAGTGGTTGGATATTAAACTTAACTCATGAGTTATGAAATTAATAAATTGGGGTTAAATGATAAAATATTATGTTGGTGTATAAGTTAATGAGACAAACCAATGGTGGCAAGTGGATTCACAGTTCAAGTTGATGGAATTTAATTATTAAATTGTCATGTAAAGGTCAATTTCCTAGCTAACTTCAGAGATAGGGAAGTTGAGCTAATTAATGAATCAAATTATTAAATTGGGTTCATTCAAATACTAATGGAATATGACTTGGAAATTTAACTGGTTAACATTCATAGGAATATAGATTGTGGTTGGTGTTGTGATTGAGTGAGTTGTTTAAATCTATTAAACACTACATTTGTTGAAAGCTTGACTTGTAAACTTGGTTCAACTTTATGAATTGGTGAGAGACTTTTACTATATTTGGGTAATGAGATTATATTAGACAATTTGAAAGTTATTGGAACTATATAACTAGTTGATTTGTGATTTGTAAAGTAACTCAATAGTTCAATTGACAACTTAAACATGTAATTGGATAATTGCAAAATTTTATGTATTGTGAGACCCCGACCTGTTTAATTTTTGAAATGAATTAAGTGTTGAGGGGAGTAAAGATTTACTCTTGACCTAGGTGATGTTGTGGGTGAGTGTTTTGAGCTTGGATATGCATGGAAGATATGTTCGGGGAAGAATATGAGGGTTCTAAGTGATGTCCGGGCAAAAATATGTGAAAAGTGTGTGAAGAAAAGTGATAGACCTTCACTAATTTGGTCATAACTCTTTGTACAAAATGAATTTTGGTATGAGGTTTGAACCATTGAAAAGTAGACTTCTGGCGCTTCAGTTTGAGCACAATAATGAGTCTATTTGGAGTTCGGACGAGGGAGATATGCTTGTTTGAAGTTGGGCTAATAGTGTAGTCGTGGAGACCGCTCGAGCGGTCTTTTGACGGATCGAGCGGTTTGTATCGGACAGAAGCTATAAGTTACGGGTTTTAGGTTGGATTTCTCATTTTCCACCTTCCTCCTCTCTCTCTAAAGCTAAAGGGTGATCAAGGGTTTTGATTTTGGAGCTCCTTCGAGCTTTCCACGGCCGTTGGGGGTTGAGATCTTGTCGTTTCCTTAAACGAGCTATCATTGGAGAGCGTGGGTGTTCGTTGGAAGCTCCTCCGTAGTTGCGAATTTGGGATTTTGGTGGATTGGAGCTTGTTTGAGGTTTGATTCTTGATGGTGGGACATCTATGAGGTAGGATTCTTGACCCTACTATTGTTAAAGGGTGTTATATATAGTTATATGTGTTTTTACTGGATAGAAAATACATTAAATGTTGTTTTCATGTTAAACCTTAGTTTTTGGGTAAACGGTGGGTTTTACGCCTTCTCTTGGTTTATTACCTGATTCGGATGTGTTGATATCCGTAATTTTTAAAAGGAGGTTTGAAAACGAGGTATTTGTGAGAATTGTGAAAAACGTGTTTTTGGAGGTTTGGAGCTAACCCTTGGGATTGAGTCTTATCTTTTAAAACGTTTTGTTGGAAACATATTTTTACATGCTTATGGATCTCCATGTTGATGGATTAGATCATTTTATACATGTGATGTATAATTGTTTTACGGGTTTTTTGTAGTTAAGCTACGGTTGGTTTTGAAATATTTTTCATAGATGTACCGTGACAGTGGGTGTGTTGAGTTGGGCTTCTATTGCTCCACGGTGAAAGTCCAAAAATGTGCACAGAGTAGGCCCCTACGTCCCTTGGGGTTAATCCCCGTAAATGAGGTTGGTGGGTGCTTAGTGCCCTCGGGATTGTGAACCCGTAAACTAAGTCGGTTGGTGGGTGCTTAGGGCCCTCGGGTTGTGAACCTATAAACTAAGTCGGTTGCCTCCGTGAAAGGCGTTGTTTACGTTGTTGTGACTCCGTATAGAACTTGTCATTACCTAGCAGGCCTTCAATGGGTCAAGACTAGGGTAATGGCATTAGTCTATAGTTGTCACATTTGTCTATGTGGCAAAGTCGGTACATAGGATTTCATTTTATCTCTTTCTCCTTGACGGTGTGGCTCAAGTGGAGTATACTGTTTTATTACAGTTTATCATTTTATTTTTCTCGGTTGTGTGTTTCGAGTGGAAAAATAATGTTTTGTTCCCGATTGTGTGATCTGGGTGAAAAATTAGGTTTTTGATTACTTCTTTTCCTTAACTGTGGCATGATATCTGTAAGGATGATATACATGGTTTTAAGGTTGGAAATGAGGGGTTTTATGAAAGAAAACCTTTTTGAGGCTCGTGTTGGCCTGACGAAAAACTTGTGATTTTGAGAGAAAAACCTTTTTGACTCTTGTGGTTAAGCCTGTATGCTTATGATTGCATAATCTACTTTACAGCTTTATAGTCTGTTTCTAATAAACTTCAGCTCACGGTGTGAAATTTTGTTGTAAAACCTTTTTCAGGTGGACATGGTCCTGTAGGGTGACCTTGAGGTGCCCGGAGGTGGCTGTTAACGAGACCCATTTGTTTGGTCTTTGTTAGGTTGTTTATACCTTTCTGTATATGTTTCATATTTGGGTATAACATGTTGTAATGCGTATATAATTCTTATGATGTATGCATGCTTTATGCTTTCGAGAGAAACCTTGGGTTGGTTGTTGTCTTTCGTTTTCGTTTGGTTTTATCCTTTTGTTTTTAAATGTTATGCCTCGAGGGAGGATTTGGAGTCTCATTTGGGTGGGTTTTCTTTGGCATGTTTGCCTTGTGAGCTTTCAAAATGATTGAAAAATGTTTAAAGGTTGGGAAGAAAAAGTTTAATTTTAAAAACTGGTCCGGAGCCTAACCACTTGACAGACCGCTTGAGCGGTCTATCAGGCGATCTCTACAAACATTCTATTTTCTTATTTTGTTCAAAATCTAGTGTCCTTGGGAGGATCGCTTGAGCGGTCTTTTGACTGATCGAGTGATCTGGGCAGATTTCAAAAAAAAAATTTTATTGTTTGTTTTTAAAGCTTGGCTCTTAGGGACCGTGACCTTGGCCTTTGTGCTATTCTTTGCAATAAATAAACCCTCGATGGTACGTTGTTACAAAGGTTTTAGCCTCATTTTAGCTTTGTAGTTCTCATCCCTTTTCATTTGGGCATTTGTGGTTGTTATTCGTGGGCTTTTCGCATGACCCGGAGTTTGGGGCGTGACAACTTGGTATCAGAGCTCTGGGTTCGAATACCTAAGAGCTGTGGGACGTGGGTGTGTTACCTTGTGAGAAAAGATGTGTGTGTGCTTGGTTGCCTGCATTTGAAACTTGAGCATGTTAGTTGTTGAGCATATTGATGCCGTGTATATGTGAGCATGGAGGTTAGACCTTAGGGTTGATTAATCTTGCATTCGGGCGTTTGGATTAACAAACTTGGGAGCCAAGTTAAAAACGCATTTAGCTTACGTAATTTCTAGCGGAGAATCTAAGTAGGTTATCCAAAGTGGCGCGTCATTCTTGTCGGTTCTCCTCGGTATTGGTGTTGTGTCTGTATAATCGTTATGGCTATGTTAGCATGATTATGTGGTATGTATTAGGAATAACATGATAGATTGACCTTAGGTTGTTGTGTTTCATGTTTTCTTTATATAACCTATACATCCTTCGAGACGACGAGACTGTGGTTTGGGTCTTAGATGTGCGACTCGGTTGTAGTGGTTACCAAGAGATAAGGTTATCGAATGAGTGTTGATCGCTTGGTGTGTAGTGGAACTCGTTAGAGAGTTGGGTTTAACCGTGTGGGGGTTAACCTCGATTGGTAGACTGTTGAGTGTCTTCATGAGCAGAGATTCCTCTGAGAGTATGCTATTGGAGGTTAGAGTTGTGTCAAGGATAGTCTTATGAGTAAGGGTAATTGGGTGTTGGAGACCCTGGGAATCAGTTGTTATGACTGGATTGGTGGATTGATCTGTGGATCGTGATAATCCCTTTCGGGTAAAGTTGATGTACGTGGTTTTAGCCGTGTGATGGATTAGGTACATCTTGAGCCATTCTATGTCATGAGCCGTGTACTTAGGATGGAGTATAGATGAGAACATAGTGGATGGGAGCGTGATAATCCTTGGCCGTGTGTGTGTTGAGATAGCAGAACGTGTGGTTCTAGAGATATTCCCTGGTAGTCGAGATGTTGGTAGTGGTCAGCAGGATGTTGCTGGTAGTTAGTGTTAGGTTTGATGACCTTAGATGAGGATTCAGGTTATGATTCTAACTTGCGATGAGTAGTAGTTCTGTGAGATTCCTATGAGAACTCAGGTTTGTCGTCTGGTTGTTACCCTAGAGATTAGGAGTTCATGTTTGGGAACTGTGCTAAGTGCGTGTGGTTGGTTAGTGCTGAGATAGCGTATCCTGAGTGTGATATGTCTGGAGGTCATTTGTGGTTAACCCTGGGTTTAGAGATGGGTATGTTGCTTGCCCATGGGATTGAAGTGTGGAGTAATGAGGTTTAGTACTGTACCATGTGATTTGGCTAGCCTGGGCAATAAGCGAGAAATCATGGATTACGATGTCTGTGATCGACGTGTGCTTGAGAGCGAAAGTGCGGAAGGTCTGTATGGTTAAGGGAGTTCTTGGTAACTCCAGATGAAGGGTTTTACGATTGGGTTTCCTTGGTATGATACCATACGTTTTCTATGTGAGTTGCGCTAGGCAGTGGGTTTGAGGCCGTGAAGTGGTTGTGATTTGCCTAGCATGAGTTAGGTGAGTAAGCGCAACCTTGTGGAGTGAGGTTTTGGCATGATGGAATGTTGACGTGTATCTTCATACATGCTTGGTGATGAACTTGTAATCCTTGGGATATGTTGTACAAGATATGCTGCTTGATGGTGTTCACGTGTGTGTGAATGAGGCTTGTGAGTTGAGAGCTTGGTGTAGCGGATGGTCTGAGTACCGTGATTGTGGTTGACAGCAGCTGTTTGACTATGGTCGATGTAGCCTCGAGGTTAGATCTACGGGGTTCTTTGAGGACCGAGTGTCGATGAGTACTCCTAGTTACGCTAAGATTGGGTCATGGGTTCTATTAATCCCTTTCTTTTCGGTTGAAAGAAAATAGAATTTTCTTATGGATAGTTGTTTGATGCGAGTTATTTCATCTCTGTTGGACGGAGATGCTGGGTTTTGATTGATTTAGGTTTCGGTTGTATATTGAGATAAAAAATCTCTATTGATTTGATATCCGTGTTATGACCCTTGGAGCGGTGACTCTGGGACTTGTACTGTCGTGATCGAATAATTGTGGGTTTGCTTCTTCTTCTTCTTCGAGGTTTCGGCGTGCAGTGCATAGGTATGTGCCTTCTTGGATATTGAGTATCTGTGTGCGACCTGGGATTCGATTACTCCCGCGGTTGGGGACCATAAAGAATTGCATGTTAAGGTTAGTATGACCTTGCGGTAGAAGACCATAAAAGAGTACGTATAAGTTGGAAGCATAGTAAGTCACGGTGATCTTACTGCCACAGTGTGGCTTGTTTGTGTGATGGTTGAACCATTTGGGGTTGTGTTCCTTGCGAGGTCGAGTTGGTGGATCGGGAATGCTTTTGCTTGTTCTTGTCGACAAGGAAATTGGTGTTGAGATGTAGTGTTCTTTCTACAGTGATCAACTGAGAATCATTAACCGTTGTGTATAGCTTGTTATGGATTACGTGGGTATGGTTGCACCTCTAGCTCTTGGTAGAGTGGGAGTTTTGTTGGAACAGTGTGGTTGTAATATGCATATGGTGGGTTTCTAATGGACTCTCGTGAGGCTGGCTTCATGATCTGTTTGGAGTTTTGAACTGTTCAAAGTTCCCAAAGTCGAGGAGTAATTATCGGCTATGGTAAGTGTTGTGCTTTGGAATTACTGTTTGTTCAGATGGTGGTCCTGAGAAAGTGCTAATGTACATGTCCAGATGGATTCGATGTTTGAGAAGCCTTGGTTGGCTTAGCCTGTTCTGATCGACGCGATGGGTTGGTTGGGAATGGAAGGGCCGTGACGAGTTCTGTATATGAGGAAAATTGCTAAGTGAAAGATGTAGGTCTTCGGTTTGAGTATTCTGCTATGGTGGACTTAAGGAATTAATGTACGTGTTGTGAGTTGGGGTTGATGTCGGATGACAGTCCTCATGTTTGCTCGATCGACTGACAACGATTGTGTTTGATTTGAGATTGATCTGTAGTCTTGCTATCAGTGATCTGATGGCGAGACGTTGAGTTGTGTAGTGCGGTGTAGTGACGTGCTGTCGCATGGGAGATATGGTTGGGTTTATATGGGTTGTTGGATACCTATGAGATGTTCGTGTTTGGTCGAGTGACTCGTTCAGATCAGGTGACCTCGTAACGGTGATGCTAAATTGGTTTTTGATTGCGTGGAATCTTATCCGGGACAATAGTGTATCGCCTAGTGTTCCTTGAGGGTAAGAATTGTAGTTCATGATGGAAGATCGGATAGAGGATGAAGGTTTGAAGGTTTGTTGAGATGCATTCCAAGTGAGTAAGTGAGCTTCTCTTTGGAGTCAGGTGTTTGTTTCGTGGCTTGTGCATGGGCGTTGTGTCAACTTCGTGATGGTATTGTTCATATCAGCAGGATAATGATGTGGTATCAAAGTCAGTGGACGTTTGGTGAGCGTTAGAACTCGAGTGGGGTTTGTGCGTGGAACATACGACTTCGTGTGATCAATGTCAGGATCCGACGTCGTGTGTTTGGACTTTTGGAGGTAGTCCTTGGTGTGCATTGTGAGATGTGATTGAGCCAGTATCTGGTAGTGAGGACGAAGGTGACAGTCTCTATGACTGAAAGAGAGAGTGTTTGGGACCAAGTACCATCGCAGATTGGTCTCATGTGATGGGTTTATCGCAGCAGTGGTTGGTGTATGGTGAAAGTTATGTTTGAGGTTTGGCAGTGTGAGTTGGAACTTGATCCGACGTTTTGCGGATGTTTCATGGATGACAGTTGTGTCAATGGGACTTGCACGTGTGGAAAATTTGTGTGGAGATCGAATCTTCAAGTTGTGTATACCTTGTGTGACGGCAGGTTTAGGATTTCAACTGTTGGGGTATTTCTGTTGTTGTGTGGTATCGCTGGTGTTTGGCTTGAGTTTTAGTATTGAATTTTGGGAACGAAATTCCTTTAAGAGGGGGAGAGTTGTGAGACCCCGTCCTGTTTAATTTTTGAAATGAATTAAGTGTTGAGGGGAGTAAAGATTAACTTTTGACCTGGGTGATGTTGTGGGTGAGTGTTTTGAGCTTGGATATGCATGAAAGATATGTTTGGGGAAGAATATGAGGTTCAAAGTGATGTCCGGGAAAAAATATGTGAAAAGCGTGTGAAAAAAAGTGACATAGCTTCACTAATTTTGTCATAAATCTTTGTACAAAATGAATTTTGGTATGAGGTTTGAACCATTAGAAAGTAGACTTCCATGGCTTCAGTTTGAGCATAAGAATGAGCCTATTTGGAGTTCGAACTTGGGAGATATGCTCGTTTGCAGTTGGGCTAACAGTGCAGTCGCGGAGACCGCTCGTGCGGTCTTTTAACGGATCGAGCGGTCTGTATTGGACAAAAGCCATAAGTTATGGGTTTTAGGTTGGATTTCTCATTTTTCACCTTTCTCCTCTCTCTCTAAAGCTAAAGGGTGATCCAGGGTTTTGATTTTGGAGCTTCTTGGAGCTTTCCACGTCTGTTGGGGGTTGGGATCTTGTCATTTCCTTGAGCGAGCTATCATTGGAGAGCATGGGTATTCGTTGGAAGCTCCTTCGTAGTCTTGCATTTGGGGCTTTGGTGGATTGGAGCTTGTTTGAGGTTTCATTCTTGATGGTGGGACATCTATGAGGTAGGATTCTAGATTCTACTATTGTTAAAGGGTGTTATATGCAGTTATATGTGTTTTTATCAGATAGAAAATACATTAAATGTTATTTTCATGTTAAACGTTGGTTTTTGGGTAAATGGTGGGTTTTACGCCTTCTCTTGATTTATTACATGATTCGGATGTGTTGATGTCCGTGATTTTCAAATGGAGGTTTGAAAACGAGGTGTTTGTGAGAATTGTGAAAAACGTGTTTTTGGAGGTTTGGAGCTAACCCTTGGGGTTAAGTCTCAACTTTTAAAACGTTTTGTTGGAAACATGTTTTTACATGCTTATGGATCTCCATGTTGATAGATTGGATCATTTTATACATGTGACGTAGAATTATTTTACGAGTTTTTCGTAGTTAAGCTACGGTTGGTTTTGAAATGTTTTTCATAGATGTACCGTGACAGTGGGTGTGTTGAGTTGGGCTTCCATTGCTCCACGGTGAAAGTCCGAAAACGTGCGTAGAGTAGGTCCCTACGTGCCTTCGGGTTAATCCCCGTAAACGAGGTTGGTAGGTGCTTAGTGCCCTTAGGTTGTGAACCCATAAACTAAGTCAGTTGGTGGGTGCTTAGGGCCCTCGAGTTGTGAACCTATAAACTAAGTCGGTTGCCTCCGTGAATGGCATTGTTTACGTTGTTGTGACTCCGTATAGAACTTGTCATTACCTAGCAGGCCTTTAGTGGGTCAGGACTAGGGTAATGGGCAGGAGTTTATAGTTATCACCTTCGTCTGTGTGATAAAGTAGGTACATAGGATTTCATTTTATCCCCTTCTCCTCGGCGGTGTGGCCTGAGTGGAGCGTACTGTTTTATTACAGCTTATCATTTTATTTTCCTCGGTTGTGTGTTCCGAGTAAGAAAATAATGTTTTATTCCCGGTTGTGTGATACGGGCAAAAAATTAGGTTTTTGATTACTTCTTTCCCTTAACTGTGGCATGATATCTGTGAGGGTGATATACATGGTTTTAAGGTTGAAAATGAGGGATTTTATGAAAGAAAACCTTTTTGACTCTTGTGGTTGAGTCTATATGCTTATGATTGCATAGCCTGTTTTACAGCTTTATAGTCTGTTTTTATTGGGTTTCGTCTCATGGTGTGGGATTTTGTTGTAAAACCTTTTTCAGGTGGACATGGTCCTGTAGGGTGACCTTGAGGTGCCCGAAGGTGGATGCTAACGAGACCCTATTGTTTGGTCTTTGTTAGATAGTTTATACCTTTCTGTATATGTTTTATATTTGGGTATAACATGTTGTAATGCGTATATAATTCTTATGAATGTATGCATGTTTTATGCTATCGAGAGAAACCTTGGGTTGGTTGTTATCTTTTATTTTCGTTTGGTTTTATCCCTTTGTTTTTAAATGTTATGCCTCGAGGGAGGATTTGCAGCCTCGTTTGGGTGGGTTTGCTTTGGCATGTTTGCCTTGTAAGCTTTTAAAATGATATAAAAATGTTTAAGGGTTGGGAAGAAAAAGTTGGAGTTTGAAAACTGGTCCGGAGCCTAATCGCTTGACAGACCGCTCGAGCGGTCTGTCGGGCAGTCTCTACAAACATTCTATTTTCTTGTTTTGTTCAAAATCCAGTGTTCTTGGGAGGACCGCTGGAGCGGTCTTTTGACCGATCGACCGGTCTAGGGAAATTTCAAAAAAAATAATTTGTTGTTTGTTTTTAAAGCTTGGTTCCTAGGGACTGTGACCTTGGCCTTTAGGGTGTTCTTTGTAGTAAATAAGCCCTCGGTGGTATGTTGTTACAAAGGTTTTAGCCTCGTTTTGGCTTTGCTGTTCTCATCCCTTTTCGTTTGGGCATTTGTGGTGATTGTTTGTGGGCTTTTCGTGTGACCCAAAGTTTGGGGCGTGACATGTATGGTGAAGTGAAGATTAATGAATGACGAATCCTTGCCATATTAATGCGAACAATTGAAATGGTGACTAAAATGGAATAAATTAAAGATAATTAATGGAAGAAACCATGTTGGTTGTGTTAATGGATAATTCGAAATATTAAAAATGTGAGCAAAGTTGGAGGTTTGAGTTGAATTTTAAGAAAATTTTTATAGAATTCAGCTTCAGTGGTCACCGCTCGAGAGGTGGTCTGTCCACTCGAGCGGACTATCAGGGAATGTTTGGAATTATCCCGAAGGTTGGAGAAGATTTAGGGATTTATATATATCTATACATAACCCACACCCACGTGTGAACTCCCCCATTTGTTTCCTCCATCTTTTTGTCCTTCTCCTCTTCTCTTCTTCCTCTCCTAGTGAGAGAAACCCAAACCCGCATGAAAATCCCAACCCTCCACCATGAAAATTGAAGATTGAGGCTTGATAGGGAGAGATCTAGGGTGAAGATCAAGCTTTGGAGTAAGAAAATTGAAGATAAAGCATTGAGGAGGAAGGAACACCCAAAGTCCAAACCCTAGGTGGGGAGATCCGAAGGAATCTCAAGCTTTTGAGAAAATCTGAGGTAGGATCTAGATTATCTCAAATGTTTTACATTGATTTGGGTTGATACTTTGTTTATACGAATGAGACTCTAGTTGATTTCATGCTTAATTGACAAATTCATGGGTTTATGTGTGTGGGTTGAGTTGGGTTTGATGCAAATGGAAGTTTTGAGAAATGATTAACCATGGATTCCTTCAAATTTGTTGTATGTAAGGGGTTTTTGAGGCTTAAATTCAATGTTTTTCAGATAAAAATAAGGGTTTGAAGTAATATTATAAGTGTTTACGTGTTTTGGGGGTTGGGAACTCAAAACAGGGGAAGTTTTAGGGTTTTCTTGGGCGACAGCGCACTCGAGCGGAGCCCTGTTCGCTCGAGCTACCTCATGGCAGAGAGCTTGGGCGCTCGAGCGCCCCTCTGTCTGCTTGAGCGGACTAGCTACGCAGGGCCAACTTTAACTTATTATATCTCCTTCATCCAGAATATGAATTGGGTCAATTTTGTACTCAAACTAAAGCCCTGAAAGTCTTCTTTCCTATGACACTACTGTCACAATAAAATTCATTTTGTAGAAAAAGTTATTACTAAAATAGTAAGGGTATGTCAAAAAATTTTAATCATTTTTCACCCATTTTTTGTCGTTGGATTGGTTTTCGAGTGATGTGCATGTACGTATGATGAGACATATATTGGTGGTAGTTATGATGTGGTGAATGATGATTCGAGGCTATTTGAGAAGTCTCACAGAGAAGAGTTCTAGGGCTGGGGTTGCCGTTTCCAAGATTGGGAGACAATGTGAGACACCTGGTGTTTGATAAGAATGTGAGTGTGAGTGTGTAAGGTTTGTGGGACATGGGATAGATGCCGTTGATGTAGTTGACTCGGTCGTCTTAAGGATAACGTGCCTGTTAGGGTTACTAAAATGAAAATCATGTTTTTAGTATTTAATTATATTTTAATAAAATTAATTTTTCATTTTATGAGAATCTTTATGAGTATGGTATGTGTATCATTTCTTTAATGTTATACATGGATGTTTGATAATCTATATAGTATTTAATCTGGTGTGTAGTTGCACACAGAAGATCAGATTTTAGGTTTTTGCAGAATATAAGTTTTATGTTTACAGTGTAGATGGAAATGGACATACCATCGGTACGACTGTGCCACAGAGTTTTAGTATGCCTGTTTTGGTTACGGGAAATAGATAATAGCGTCGTCTATTATTCTGACTATCTGTGCCAGTACACTTTGTGTGTATTGAACAGGACATTTGTGGTAATTAATTTTATACTGACTATATAAATTGATTCACACCCCAAGGTTATTGTTAATAGTTCTTATCATCTTAATTATGAAATAATTATTGATTTGCGTATATTTAATATTTGTTGTTTAGATTTATTAGACGATGCGATCTTATATTGGTCTATATTCCTAGTGAGTTGGATAGCTGTATTATTTATATGGTGAATATTAATTATTGACGGAATCCACGTCCCGAAAGATCTAGATTAACAATGCCCCCTTAAGGAAGCTTATAAGGTTTGACCGGACCAAATCCTACAGATGGATTTGATTATCCGACGGTCAAATAAGTTAAGCGGAAGGGCTTAAGGAATATTAAGATGCTGATTAAATTAAATTGTCAGTAATTAAATTTAATTGACGGGTATCAGAAATCTTAACGTAGGGAGAAATGATAAGCATTTAACAACATGAGCTCAATAAAAGATGGTCCTGAGATTATAGGTCAAAGTGCTATTATAGTTCTTTAGTGGTGTGAACTGTAATTTAGTGTTTTATGAAAATTACAGAAACTACTGCTTGTTTTTCATAATTACAGATACCGCTATGAGGTTTTCTTAATTGCGGAAACCGCTGATACGTGTCTGTGTTCCACTGGAAGTCTTACTCATAATTACTTTCCATGTCCCTGTGTAGCCCTATAAAACTGTGGGTAGGCTAAACCAGTTTCATAACTTGTCTTCTAAGACTAAAGCTGTCCAGGTTTTTCCGGTACGAGTTCTCGATAGTTTGTAGCCCACACTACCTTCGGGAATCGTATAAGGGAATACAGTAGAAGATCTGATAGGAGCTTCAACTTGGATTCAAATCATAGTTGAAGATTCGACCGGTAAAAAGCTAATCTTCTAAATGAACTTCGGATGCACATGTTTTATTTTGATCGTTCGTAAATAAAAGTTTTATCTGGAGCCCATTTTGGCGTTTGCCTGTCCAGTCATTTTTTTAAGATAATCGTTTGCAAAAACAAAGATCTTGGTAGTCTTGCCTCCAATAGTGTCGGTATGAAGAGGTCCCTTCAGGGGATGATCTTGGTAGTATGTGACGCAGCGTAAGATCTAGAGATGGTGATATTATCTTACCCTTACGGGCGAGTGACAAGATGCTGCCATTTGGTCTGGAGTCGATAGGCAAGGTTTATTTTGTTTACGTTGTACGTAGTCGCTTTTACATTCGGGTAGCTGTATGCCGATGGTATTCGTGTAGTGACATAAGAGACGGGTGTTCTCGATTGATCATTCTGTGTTTTCTAGTGGCTGTACAAGAGCCTCGAGCTCAAGACTGTGACGTAGTTTTTGCCTACCTATTTGGTGGTTACCTACCTGTCGAGAATCGAGTGGATGTGATGTGACCCTGTGATGGGATGTCTTGAAGTGATGCGAGTATGTGTGGTGTTATGCCTTGATGGATAACCGATAAGGGTCTTATGAACGCGTGCAATGCATTATTGGGATGTGAATGAATGAACGATAGTTAATACGCTTGTGAAAAGATCTAAGTGTAAGGATCTAGTGCGACGGGTGACTCACTCGTTGTGAATGGTGACCGACAATGTGTGTACGATGATGTTAGATGTCTTTACCAAGACTAGTAGTTAACCTTCTTTCAAACCGAGTAGGTAATGGTGGCCCTAAGAGGTAGTGACGTGGAGTAAAAGCATAAAGCTGACTCATGGTTTTTCTAGTAGGAGAGATGTTTTGTGGTCGGTTGACCAGTGTGATTGCTCTTCCTTGATGGGAGTTAAACGTTGGGATCGTATGAGTGTGGGTTTATTCGCCCGTGGTTCCTTGAAGAGCCTGTTTGATTTACCTTGTGAACCCGAGCGTCTCGGTGATGTTTATGAAAATTTCATCTGATTTGTATGGAGTATTGATAGTTTTAAGTGAGATTCCTAAGGGAGTTCAGTAATTGAGTTGTTTATGTGGTGAGATCCTTGAGTATTAGTTCTGTGGAATTCCTACGAGAATACAGATCTGTGGTTTGGTCGATTAAGAGATCGTGTTTAGGAACCGTGCTGGATATATGAGGTTTTAAAGGACCATAGAAGGGTTTGATAGTGTGGTTGGCCTAGTGCTGAGATGGGTATCCTAAGTGTGATATACTTAGAGGTTGTTTGTGCTCGACATTAGATTCAGAGGTGGGTATGTTGTTCGCCCATGAGAACAAAGTGTGGAATAATAAAGTTTAGCAGTATACCATGTGGTTTGGATGGCCTAAGGCAACATGCGAGAAACCATGGGTTAAGATGTCTACGATAGATACGTACCTAGGGAGTAGAAGTGCGGGAAGCATCTGCATGGTCATCGAAGTTATTAGTAACTTTGAATGAAAGGTTCCAGGATTTCATTTTCTTTGTTTGGAGCTGTGGATTTTTTATGACAGTTGCTTGGACAGTGGGTTAGAGGTCGTGTCGTGGCTGTGATTTGCTTAGTGGAAGTTAGGTTAGTGAAGCGTAACCTTATGGAGTGAGGTCTTGGCGCGATGGCGATGTTGGCGTTGTGTCTCCGTGTATGACTGATGACGAGCTGGTAGTTCTATGGGATGTATTATATGAAATATGAGGAATGATGGTGCTTGTATGTGTGCGAATGAGGTATAAGAGTTGAGAGTTTAGTGTAGCGGATGATTTGGGTATCATGATAGGGGTCGACAGTAGCTGTGCGATTATGGATTATGCAGCCTCAAGGTGAGATTTACGGGGTTCTTTGGGATGCTAAGTATTGATGGGTTTTGGGAGTATGTTGAGATTGGATCACAGTTTCTAATAGTTTTGGGAAGACAGGAGTCTCAGTGGATTGGCGTTCGTGTTGTGAACCATGAGTTTGTACCTAGGGAATGGGTACTACTGGGATTGGATGGCTGAAAAGCTGAGTGCCTCGTGGGATTTCTAAGTGTAGTTTGTTTGCTCTATTGTGTGAACGTAAGTATGTAGAGTTGTGTTCCCTTTGTGATCGGGTTGGTAGATTAGGAATATTTGTCCTTGTTGATGAAGGAGTTACTGTTGAAACATAGAAGTTCTTTTCTACAATGATCAGCTGAGAATTGTTAATCGTTGTGTGCAGCTTATTCTGGGTTATGTAGGTATGGTTGTACCTCTAGCTCTCGGACAGAGTGGAAAATTTGTTGGAACCTTGCGGCTGGGATGTTCACGTGGTGTGTTTCTAACAGGCTCTTGTGAATCTGGATTCGTGTTTTGTTTGGGGCTTTGAACTACTCAGAGTTTTTAAAGTGCGAAGAATGGTTTGACCGTTTGAAGGGAAGGCGAAAATGTATATGATAGCATTGATGAGTGGGGTAATGCAAATGCGAAAGATCACAAATTGTCTAGTTTAAGGTATTGTAGACTTGAAAGACCGATGAGAATGTGTATGGTGTCACGACGAGAGATGTGATTCAGTTTGTATAAGTAAGTGCATATGTAATGACCCTGCTCGGACCCTAGTATTAGCGAAGGATAGTCTACGAGGCCATAGAGTACGGAAGAGGTTCAAAACCCTAACTCAACTTGTAAACCTTAAGTTCAGCCCAGATACACCTAAAAAGGTCCAAAACTCAAGCAAAAAAACCTTAACACCCATAGATTCTCCCAACATTTTAAATTAAGTAAATATCAAGAAATAATGAATTAGAAATCAAAAATCTTCATAAGTAAGGTAAAATGTCCATTTTGCCCCTAGTACAGTAAAAAGTTTTAAAAATATAAATTTTGACGCATGGATATCCTAAATCAAGGATTTAAGTACAATTAAGTATCAAAGAACAAAATAACATAAAAAATAACAAAAATACCCCTTAATACCCGACCACCTTGGGAAGAGTGCCAAAAAGTAGTCTTTTGCTTTTTTTTTTTTAGCTTAAAATAATGAGAAATATATTAAATTAAACATTATGATGATCCAATACTTATTGAACAAGTAATATACATAATAATATAGTGTTATAGGTTAACAAAAGAAAACAAATCATGTTAGCACAATGGTTTTTCATAAAAAATGCAACCACGGCTCTGATACCATTGTTGGAGCGGAAGTAAAAAATTTTAAACTGACGCCGTGACCGTAAAAAACGACGTGTGCATTTTTCATGAAAACAATGAATAATATTAATTTAAATAGTATAATACCTTTATGAAAATTGTCGAAAAGTTTCATGAAGTCCCGAATACGTTGAAGACGACCTTGCCACCTTCTCACGTATGTCCCGGACGCACTACGACGATCACGGTGTGTGGGCACCGATTCCGATCGAAGAGTTTTCTTCCTCTTGGTTTCTTCTCACACTTGTCTCCAAAAAGCAAAAATCAATTTGCCAAAAGAGAGAGGGGGCGGCAGCTTGGTTGGTGTGGATTAGGATTTTAGGTTTTTTTTATATTATAAGCCACCTTACGATATATTACTACATATATCAAAGATAAAGATGAGAATATATATTCTCTTTCCTAAAATTAAGGAATAGATATATATCTTCCATAAAATCTAATCCCCATCCCCTTATTAAGGCCGGCCACCTAGGGAGTAATCCCTAGGTGTGCCAAATTTCAAAACCATCCTCCAACAATTTAATTTAATTCCTGAATGTCCCCGGCGGCAAAATTGGCATTCAAATTAAATTAAATAATAACCAAAACTGATAAGAAAATTATCCGTCCGTATAATAGGTTACGTGAGGGATCACGAGGAAGTATAGGGCTCGGGCTAACCGTACAAGAAAATCAGATATTCCTAACTCTGTCTCCGAGTTAGATCATTTTTCGCACGAACCAGAACTTATTCCACTAAAGGTCTTGACTGAACTCTCGATCCTTACTCAAATTATGTCTTGAGTTTTCAATTATCAAATGCACTGAATTCTCCCCACGTTTAAGATATGGATTCCCGATAA
>JAULJZ010181682.1:0-22355 GCA_032270985.1 Heliamphora pulchella | reverse complement strand
AATGTGAAAATTAATTCTGAATTTTGAATTAATTAAATAAAAAAATATTTAATCAAAATAAATTATTATTTTTTAAATAATATGGAACAAAAAATAAAATAAGTAAATGCCTTTAATCACTATCATAGCTAAAAAACTAGAGAAAAAATTTTGTATTTATTAAATTTTATTTGTTACGCATTTAAACACGAAAAGATAGTTTGATAAATCAGAATTTTTAGAATCGTGTACACGAAAAGATATTTAATTCTTTTAGATCGTGTGACTTTCGAAGTTAATAAATTTATTTTAGTTAAACAGATTTTTATAACCCTAAAAAATATTTTAAAAATCTAAGTGGTAGAGAAAATTTAATTACAGATAAATTTTGCGGTCTCCATCTCCAATTTGTAGGCGATGAAATTAAATCCTGCGTGTCGGCAGTAAGGCCTTCCTCCCTATCGGGCAGATTAATTGCGGTATCGCCAGTACAAACCTCTTTTAGGAATAATTCTGAATAATTGTTAGTGTGGATTACTTCTCCATCCGAAGTGTTTATTGTGAAGCGATTGATTTGAAATTATGTGATAGTTAACTTTTAGCTTTATATTATAGTATTATCTCCATCTGAATCACTATTATTATTTACTAGACCGAAATTATGTCAGCTATTTAATTTTACTTGGCATGATCAGTTGCCTAGGTAGTAAAATTAAAAAGAAATTGCTTGTCTGGTCTTATGAAGGATAGTAGACGTCTACCCATCGAGGCATGTTATTCTCAGATTACCTGGCTGCTGGCGAATTAATTTTAAAATGGTAGAGGAAACCAAATTAAAATGGTTCTTAAAATTAAAATAGTTTTCAACCCACTCGCTTTAATACTCAAAGAAAACCAACTAACGGGACTAAATTTTGTTGACTGAAAAAATAATTGGGATATAGTTTTAACTACAAATGGTATTCTTTCAATACCAGAAAATGTGTTTGTTTCTGAAAAAAGTTCTTCCTTTGGACAAAAAGGCATGAAGAAGAAAAATGTTCAAAAATAGGGAGACACGATTTTCAGGGTAGTTAGTGAGTCACGGACCGGTGTGAAAAAATCGAAAGGCAGATGTTTTCACTATAACCAGACCCGGCACTTGAAAAAGCTATGTCTAGTATTTCTTAGACGATAGAACAAATATGGTAATTTCTGTTCACTAGTTGTGAAAATATGTTTAGTGGTGTTATCCATCGGTAACTGGTGTGTAGATACGGGAGCCACTAATCATATCTGTAATTCATTGATGGGAAGATTTACATGTATATGGACAATAATACAAAGGTAACAACTGTTGTAGTAGGAGATGTCACTCTCAGTTTTGGTAGAGATCGGGTTTTAATATTGAGAGATTGTCTTTATGTATCTGCCATTAGAAGGAACTTAGGTTCCATTTTTAGATTTGTGAGACCCTAACCCATTTTATTTTTTCGGCATTTTTTGGCGCGCGTTTAGTGTTTTCGTTGCAACATGTTTATATGCTTTTTGATGCATGTTCGGGTCTAGATATGCATGCAGGGTAGGTTCCCAGGGCCGTTGGGTGTTGCGGTGTAAGTTTTAAAAATTCAAAAAAAAGAAGATATTTTCGTGTCCTATAAATAACTGGAGTTAGATATTTTTAAAAGATATTTTCAAACTCTCTCAGCTAAGTTTTCTCTTTTTTCTCTCTGCCTTCTCTCTAACTTCTCGAGGGCCCAGGGCTCGATTTTCAACGATCCAACAGCGGATCCTTGATATTGGCATTGTGGCCTACGCATTAATCCGGACAAAATTTTATTCTGACAAAGCTCAATTTTGCACATGATTCGAGGTGTCGAGTTTTTAACTCACCGATATAGGATTCTAGACTCTCATATCTTATAAAGGTGCTACGTGTAATCGTTCGTATTTTTAATGGTTAAAACGCATGAGAGCTGATTTTTTTGTTTCAAAGTTGGGTTTCGGGGTTTAAAACTATTTTTCATCGATTTAGTTGGATAGAATCGTGTTTTGAAGGTTTCTTTCGTGGTTTTGGTGTTAGGCTTGGGCGTGTGTAAGTCCAAGGGTGTTTGATTGGAGTTTCGAGGCATTGATTTAAGGTTTGGTGGGTTGAAACCGTAGCTCAAAAACAGTTTCTGGGCAAGGTCAGTCGACTGGATCTTGAAGATCAGTTGACTGGATCATGTTTTTGGGAGGTCAGTCGACTGGACCTGGGAGGTCAGTCGACTAACTTGCTTCTGTTTGGGTTTTTGGCTTTTCCATTGTGTTTTCAGTCGACTGGGGACTGAGGTCCAGTCGACTGAGGTTCTGGGCTGTGTGTTGTGGTTTGGTGGTTGGTTTCTTGGTTTCCAATTGAGTTTCAATGGTATTCGGTCGATTGATATATGTGGTTAGTCGACTGAAATACTGTTGAATTCTTTTTAGGTTTCGGTTGGTTGTGAGGTGGCTTTGGGGGTCGTATCGTGGTCTCGGGTGATTGTGTAAGTGTCTTCCTCGCGGGTGTCATGCATGGATAGATGCGGGTGTTGGTGCATGGTTAGGTGTATTGTGTTTGTTCTTCGTTGGGTGCGGGGTGTGTTTGGGCCCGTGGTTCTTTTTTTTGAAAAGGTGATGGTTTGCGAAAATCGGGGTCTTATGGGTTTGGTGTTGGCCTCCGAGTTAGGCTTGGTCTTGTGGATTGTTGGTTGTCCATGTGAGTGGATGTCGTGTTATGTGATGGATGGCATCATGATATGAAGTTTATACGTGGCTTTATGTATTTATAATTCTCGTTTTATTTATGCATGACGTAAGACGAAAATGTGGTTTTATATGATGTTGATACGGTGTTAGCTTTGGCTGACGATGGACGAAAATAGGGTCCAATTAATGTTAGCCCTGACTAACGAAGGACGAAAACGTGGTTTGATATATGTTAACTCTAGTTAACAGTGCATATGTGTGTGCGTGGAAATCGGAGGGACAAAAATGTGGTCCTAACGATGCACTTGTGTGCGAGTATCTGAAGGATGAAAACGAGGTCCTAAAGAGGCATGTGTTGCATGTGTTGCACGTAATGTGTTAGGCGAATTGCATGGATTGCATGAGTTATCTTCGGTTATTGTAGAGCTATTGTTGGGGCTTGGTAGAGCTGGTTTAGATATGTATACCTGTGCTGCATACATATACCTGTTCTCTTTTGAGGCTTGTGTGAGTCGTGTTTTCAAACTGTTTTACTGGCTCTAGTGAGTCGTGATCTAAAATTGTTTTCAAATTGTTTTAAGGCCTAAAAGAGAGTAAAAAACCGCACCTCGTTTTCCTAGCATGTTTAGCTTATATTGCATGTTTGTTTAGTTTATGCTGAGCTTTGGCTCACGGTGTAGGATTTAAAATATTTTTCTGGTACCGATCACGCAGGTTGATCCAAAGGTGCTAGAGGGGCGGAGGAGCAATAGTCTTCCTTTTTGCTCGTTTTGAACACGCATGTTGTAACATGTTTTTCGGTGTTAGAACTGCGCAATGTAAGCCTTTTGGCGATTATATACAATGCATGTATATTTATATTGAGAGTGTTTTCACGGGTTGAGTGTTATGTTTAGTTGTTTATGGGCGTTTCACTTGTCCCACAGTTTAGGGCATGACAACTTGGTATCAGAGCTCTGGGTTCGAATACCTAAGAGCAATGGAAAGAGGGTGCATCACCGTGTGAAGTTGATTGCATGTGTTTAATTGCATGTGTTTAGATGGTTTGATAACATGAACGTGTTAGCGTGATAAGTATAAGAATGATGTGTATATGTGAGCATGGGGGTTGAACTGTAGGATTGATTAGTTTTGCCTTTGGGCATTTGGATTAACAAACTTGAGAGCCAAGTTAGAAACACGTTTAGCTGACGTGATTTTTAGTAGGGAATCTGAGTAGGTTATCTAGACTGACGCGTCATTCTTGTTAGTTCTCCTCGGTATGTGGGGTTTGTTTAGCATGAACCTATGTGGGTATGTGTTAGCATGCTTATGTGGTTTGTGTTTATATGTTGCATCTTATGTGCTATTTTCTTTCATATAGACGCGATGTCCGCGACGAGAGGTCGACGTCGTGGTGTTGGCCAATGGGATGTTCCTATCCCTGATGTTGGGGATGCAAATGCTCCCTAAGGACCTGTTGATGCAGTAGAGTTGCTGCGTGTGCCGGTGGGCTCCATCGGTCAGTTAGTTGAGACTATTAGAGGTGAGACCATTAGAGAGAGAGTGTCTGAGTCGAGGGCGATGGTGGCGATGAGACAATTCAGACGTCATGACCCTTTGATCTTTGCTGGGGACCCCAATCCTATTGTTGCAACAGAGTGGTTGGAATTGGTGACCCGGATCCTTAACACGTTGCAGATAGTTGAGGATGAGTTGCGAGTTTCTTTGGCCACCTATCAGTTGAGAGGTAATGCTCACGCATGGTGAAAATATGCCAAAAACACTGTAGGGGTCACATGGGCAGCCTTTACGGGAGTTTTTCTGGAGAAATACTTTTCGACTTTGAAGAGGGACTTACACAGGGTGGAGTTCTAAACTCACACCCATGGGGCGATGGATATCATGCAGTATGAGGCCAGGTTTATGAGCTTGTCCCGGTTTGTGTTAGGGTTGGTGAGTACAGACGAGCTGCATTCGATTAGGTTTAAGCGGGGCTTGAGGCCAGCGATCAGGGAGCGTGTGGTGGCAATGGGACTTCGTGTGTTCATAGAGCTGGTGGAGGCAGTAGCGAGGGTTGAGAATACATTGACTGAGATTATAGCCTCCAGGGAGGCCAGGACACAACCGAGTGGAGTAGAGGCGTAGCCAGGTGGGCACTCCAACAAGAGGCAGAGGTCCTTTGATACTAGCTTTCATCCATCAGGACTACAGCAGTTCTCGGTGCTAGTACCATCAGTAGCTTCGTCTGGGAGGTTAGAGTAGAGGGAGTTGATTTGTTATCGATGTAGACAACCCGAGCATCATGCGGCAGATTGCCTACAGCCGAAGTAGCCCCAGAGTTTGGCATCAGTGCAGCCGCAGGGGAGGGAACTGCCAGTTTGCTATGGGTGTGGCCAGTTGGGACATATTCTCAGGAATTGTCCTCAAGGAGGCAGTGTACCGAGCAGGGAAGGCACACCAATGGGTTTGAATGTGCTGGGCCCATCAGAGTACTGACAGCAGCATCTTGCAGTTCAGACTTCCTGAGTGATAGATAGGGGAACTTCAGTTCAGTCGGTATGGCAGCCGATAGCACCGAGTTCTGGTGGATAGGCCAGGCTGACGCCGGGCAGAGCGTATTCTCTCATAGCTCCCAATTCTTCGAGGGCACCGGTCATGCCTGATGATGCAGCTATGCCTCCAGTGAGCAGAGGTACTTTTCGAATGTACAAATTTGAACCAATGTTTTTACCGACACATGAGCATTGCATTTTTTTGCTGCATCTGTTTGGGAGTTGGTGATAGACTCCGTGGGCGAGGTGCTGTGTTGTGGCAATGGTTGGTGAGGATGTGAGGTTGGGGTGAGTTGATAGATCTCGTGTCATTAAGATTGTTAGCCGTTGTTTCGAGTATATGACCATGTTTGACTTTGTCCTAGCAGTTGTTTGGCTGACCATCTCGTGTACCTGTGTTGATTGTGATCGACATGGTTGTTTTCTTTTGACCCAGTGGTGAATTTTTGGGACGAAATTCCTTTAAGGGGTAGAGTTGTGAGACCCTGACTCGTTTTTTTTGGCATTTTTTGATGCGCATTTAGTGTTTTCGTTGTAGCATGTTTATATGCTTTTTGATGCATGTTCGGGTCTAGATATGCATGCGGAACAAGTTTCCGGGGCTGTTGGGTGTTGCGGTGCGAATTTCAAAAATAAAAAAAAAAGATATTTTTCTTGACCTATAGATATCTGGAGTTAGATATTTTTAAAAGATATTTTCAAAACTTCTCAGCTAAGTTTTCTCTTTTTTCTCTCTGACTTCTCTCTAACTTCTCGGGGGCCCGGGGCTCGATTTTCAACGATCCAACAGTGGATCCTTGTTATTGGCACCGTGGTCTACGCATTCATCCGGACAGAATGTTATTTCGGTGAATCTCAATTTTGTACGTGGTTCGAGGCATCGAGTTTTTAACTCACCGAGGTAGGATCCTAGACTCTCTTGTCTTATAAGGGTGCTATGTGTAATTATGCATGTTTTTACCGGTTAAAATGCATGATATCTGATTTTTTTTGTTTCAAAGTTGGGTTTTGGGGTTTAAAATTGTTCTTCGTCGATTTCGGTTGGATGGAATTATGTTTTGAAGGTTCCTTTCGTGGTTTTGATGTTAGGCTTGGACGTGTGTAAGTCCGAGGGTGTTTGATAGGAGTTTTGAGGCGTTGATTCAAGGTTTGGAGGGTTGAAACCGTAGCTCAAGAATAGTTTCTGGGCAAGGTCAGTCGATTGGATCTTGAAGATTAGTTGACTAGATCATGTTTTTGGGAGGTCAGTCGACTAAACCTGGGAGGTCAGTCGACTGACTTGCTTCTGTTTGGGTTTTTGGCTTTTTCAGTGTGTTTTCAGTTGACTGAGGTTCTGGGTTATGTGTTGTGGTTTGGTGGTTGGTTTCTTGGTTTCTAATTGGGTTTCAATGGTATTCGGTCGATTGATATATGGGATTAGTTGACTAAAATACTGTTGGATTCTTTGTGGGGTTCGGTTGGTTGTGTGGTGGTTTCGGGGTCGTATCGTGGCCTCGGTTGATTGTGTAAGTGGCATCCTCGGGGGTGCCATGCATGTATAGATGCGGGTGTAGGTGCACGGTTTGGTGCGTGGTGTTTGGTTTTCGTTGGGTGCGAGGCATGTTTGAGCTCATGGTTCTTTTTTTTGAAAAGGTGATGGTTTGTGAAAATCGGGGTCTTATGGGTTTGGTGTTAGTCTCCGGCTTACGCTTGGTCTTATGGGTTGTTGGTTGTCCATGTGAGTGGATGTCGGGTTATGTGACGGGTGGCGTCATGATATAAAGTTTATACGTTGCTTTATGCATTTATAATTCTTGTTTTATTTGTGCATGACGTAAGACGGAAATGTGATCTTATATGATGTTGATATAGTGTTAACCTTGGCTGACGATGGACAGAAACAGGGTTCGATGAATGTTAGCCCTGGCTAACGAATGACGAAAATGTGGTCCGATATATGTTAACTCTGGTTAACAGTGCATGTGTGTCTGCGTGGAAATCAGAGGGACAGAAATGTGGTCCTAATGATGCACTTGTGTGTGAGTATCTAAAGGATGAAAATGAGGTCTTGACGAGGCATGTGTTGGTGTGTTGCACGTAACAAGTTAGGCGAATTGCATGGATTGCATGAATTATCTTTGGTTATTGTAGAGCTATTTTTGGGGCTTGGTAGAGCCGATTTAGATATGTATACTTGTGCTGCATACGTATACCTATTCTCTTTTGAGGCTTGTGTGAGTCATGTTTTCAAACTATTTTACAGGCTCTTGTGAGTTGTGATCTAAAACCGTTTTCAAACTGTTTCAAGGGTTGAAAGAGAGCCAAAAATTGCACCCTATTTTCCTAACATGTTTAGCTTATATTGCATACTTGGCTAGTTTTTGCTGAGTTTTGACTCACGATGTGAGATTTGAAATGTTTTTTAGGTACCGGTTACGCAGGTTGATCCGGAAGTGCCGGAGGGGCAAAAGAGTGATAGTCTTCCTTTTTGCTCGTTTTGAATATGTATGCTGTAACATATTTTTTGGTGTTAGAACCGCGTAATGTAAGCCTTTTGGCAATTATATACAATGCATTTATGTTTATATTGAGAGTGTATTCTCGGGTTGGGTGTTATGTTTGATTATTTATAAGCGTTTCACGTGTCCCGAAGTTTGGGGCGTGACAGGATTGGCTAAAAATAGATATTTGATTTATTTTAATAACTCTGTGGTTATTAAGGATAATAAACAGGTTATCTGTTCTGCTATATTGGTAGATGATCTTTATATTATTACTCCAATCTTTCCTATACTACAACTGATCGAAATGAATAACACATCTAATTTACCATATAAGAGAAAGTTTCATTCTTTAATGAACCAAATGTTTGTTTGGCACTAACGCTTGGGTCATATTAATCTAAAAAGGATAAACAAACTGGTAGCAGATGAACTTTTGAGTTCATTGAAAGTGGAGGTACTTTCAGTCTGTAAATCTTGCTTAGAAGGCAAAATGACTAAGATGCCCTTTTCGGCCAAAAGCTATAGAGCTAAAGAACCGTTGGAGCTGGTTCACTCTGATGTGTGTGATCCTATGTGTATGACTCGGATTGAGGGGTTTTGAAAAATGGTCAAATATATGGGATTCAAAAATTGTTAAGAAAATATTTTAACACCTTGAAAATCAAATTTTAAAAACTCCTTTTGTTGAAAAATGAGTCGCCACTTGGTTTTTGAGAAAAACTAAGAAAAATAAAAATGGCTACTGATTTTGAAAACGTTAATCAGAGAAAAAAAAGGTTCGTGGGCTAAGGTACGAATCGGGAAAGGTGTTGGGCACCCCGTTCGCCCAACCGTAAGGTTGGCCTCTACTAATCATTATTGGTTCTTTAATAAGATTTCTCAAATGCATGCAAATAAAGAAAATTAAGGTAAAGAGAGAACGTCCAAAATCAAATATGAAAAATACATAAAATATGTATATAGTACTCTAAAACCCATAAATGTCAAAAAAAAATCTTTAATCCTATGACATGCAATTTGTAACTAAAGGATACATGGTACACACCCTGATGCAAAATCATTAAAATAATCATAAAATATCATGATTCAAATGAAAGAACAAAATGAGTTTTAACTGTTATTAAAGGGAAAAATGCCATTTAAAGATGAAAATTAATTAAAAAATCTTTTGTGATTTTTAGGTTTAATAAAAGAAAAGAAAAGAAAGATAAGATAAGTACTAGAAAAAAAAGAACATAGAGCTATGGAACATTTTATGGAAATAGAGCTAAAAAAAAAATAAAATAAAATACTAGAAGGAAAAACAAAATTACACTATTGTTAAGAGAAAAAGAAAAGAAAATGAAAAAAAAAACTAACAAAGAAAAATTAAATTAATATTAGTGAAGGAACTTTAAAGTAATATTAGAAAGAAAAAAAAGGGAATGGAACATTAGTATTAAAGAAAAAGAGGTAGAGCATTATAATAAAAGAAATAAAGTTGATAATAATAAATATAAAATAAAATGCTATACTAAAAGAAAAGAAAATGCTAGAAAAATGAACTACATTAAAAAGGAAAGAAAGAGAAAATGAAAAATAAAAACTAGAACATTAAACTAATGCTTAAAAGGAAAGTAACATTGAATTAATATTACAAGAAGAAAATAAAATGCTAGTAAAATAAAATTAGATTAACCAAAATAAAATGTTAGAACATTGAATTAATGTAAGAAGAAAGAAAAAGCAAAAGAATAAAATACTAGAATTTAAATGAATGTAATATTGACTATTACAACCATGTTTTTGTAAGTGCGTATATCATAACGATAACGGTATTATTTAGTCGTATCGTTAAATCATGTTAGCATTAGCTTGATGAATTAATTAAAAAAAAATGTGTTTAGTGTGAGAGTGCAAACTAAAAAATTAAAACAACTAAATTAAAAGAAATTAAAGCAACTAAATTAAATGAAGCAATGTAAATGATGAACAAGATTAACTATGTAAATAAAATGGAATACATGAATTGAGATTAAATATAATCCGATAACCTCAAAAGAGAGAGAATAGGGTTAGAAAGACCGGGGATCCAAACGAGGTACCTGAATCGTGAAATTCTCAAATTGGGGAATGTGCTTCAATTCTCGGATATTGATTCCAAGTTAGGGCTTCAAATGTAGGTATTGGGGGTTTGGGATTCGGTGTCTCGGTAGGGTTTCGACGTTGGAGCTCGAAATTGCTCGGTAATTTGGCAGAATTTCACTCTCAAAACCTCACACCCCTCTTTTGTTTTTAAAAATATACTAGAGGTACGGTATTTATAGAGTTTCTCAGCCAATGAAATGCTGTCACGTTTTGGGGGCACGTCAGGCCATTTGAAGTTGGCGGTCGCCACAATGCAAGCTGGCAGTCGCCATGTTTTTGAAATGTTTCACAAATTTCTATGACGATTGCCATAATTCAAGTTGGCGGTCGCTATGTTAAAATGTGGCGGTCGCCACTTTTGGCTAGGGTTTCCAAGAGGTTGTATTGGCGGTCACCACAATGAACATGGCGGTCGCCTTACTTGGACAGCAAGTTTCGATGTTTCGACAAAATTTCATTGGATTGAAGGTTCCGGGTTCAAATACCAAGCTTGGATCACTTCTCAAGGATTGTACCGAGGCATTATTTCACTTGTTTTCATCATCGGATTCACCTAAGATTGGGCGGGGTAAAATTGGAGTGTCTACAGTTGTCTCTCTTTGATATAACTTACATAGCAACGCGTGAAGCAGGTTATATCACAGACCCAAAGACAACAACCATTTGACCGAGCCGTCAATCTTAGGCCACAAACACATAAGCATGCATATGATGTTGGTCGTACTCGAATTTTTATTGAGCAGCCTACGTACCCCATTGCTAGGGATTAAACCAAAACGTAGTTCATGGGGCAAAATGCAGGGATGCAATGATAAAACTAATTATGATGCGTAACAAATACAGCGTAATGCAAACATGAGAAAAAAAAGTCAATCAGTTTTAGGTCGTGAAAGGATCGACGAGTCAGTTTAAGGTCATGAGAAGGACCGACGAGTCAGTTTAAGGTCATAAGGAAGATCGAGTAGTTTAGGGTCATGAGGAGGACCGACGAGTCAGTTTAGGGTCATGAGGAGGACCGAGTTAGTTTAAGGTCATGAAGAGAACCGAGTCAGTTTAGGATCATGAGGAGGACAGACGAGTCAGTTTAAGGTCATGAGGAGGACCGAGTCAGGTTAAGGTCATGAGGAGGACTGAGTCAGTTTATGGTAATGAGGAGGATTGACGAGTCAGTTTAAGGTCATGAGGAGGATCGAGTCAGTTTATGGTAATGAGGAGGACCGACGAGTCAGTTTAAGGTCATGAGGAGGACCGAGTCAGTTTAAGGTCATGAGGAGGACCGACGAGTCAGTTTAAGGTCATGAGGAGGACTGAGTTAGTTTAAGGTCATGAGGAGGATCGAGTCAGTTTAGTGTCATGAGGAGAACCGACGAGTCAGTTTAGGGTCATGAGAAGGACCGAGTCAGTTTAAGATCATGAGTAGCACCGACGAGTCAGTTTAAGGTCATGAGGAGAACCGAGTCAGTTTAAGGTCATGAGAAAGACCGACGAGTCGGAACATCAAACTAATAGGTCGAGTGAAGATTTTTTTTTTACAAAAAAAAAAAAACGAAAACATGGGATAAAAATAATTAAAAGCCAAGTTGCAGTTTAAAAATTAAATTTATCAGGAAGGATAACCACGAATTAGTAGGTCGAGTTAAGATCTAAAAATTTGGGATGAGGTATGAGATAAAAAAAATAATTAAAAGTTAAAATTATGGCTTAAAATTAAATTTATCGGAGTGGAATCATCGCAAAAAGATGGAGCAACAGGAATAAAATTTTGAAGGAAATCATTCTTTGAAAAACCAAACTACATATTTATTTATGTATTTTTAAAGATTATTTTTGCTAATATAGTGCATATAAAAAGAAAATAAAACATCGACACCAAATAATGAAACTAAAACGCCCAAATGCTCCTTAAAAACCCCAAAACGTCACAAAAGAAAACTGACACGATGTGACTTTTGACAACCTGGCGGTCGTCAGGATGAAACCCCTTTGACATGGCGGCCGTCAGGTAAAAACCCTTCTAACATGGTGATCGCCGTGTGGCTTTTGGGAAACCGGCGGTCGCTCACTCTAAAAGTGGCGACCGCCAACTTGAGACGCGCACCAAGCCCTTTAAGGCGCGCGGGGTGGCCTCATTCTCTCATATCTCACTCTCTCTCTAGCTCTAGTTCTCTCTCGACTCCTCTCTCAAACTTTCTTCCAATCTCCTAAGCTTTCTCTTGCTTTCTTTCTTCTTATCTTTTGACTTTCACGAGATGTTTACCCTCCTATTTGTGATCCCATTCCTCTTCATGGCGGGCCAGGGCCAGAGAGATGAGGATTCGGGGGCACGACGGGACCCTTCCGCTAGTGGGGGTACTTCCACGCAGCCCACTGCTGCGATGGATGCTCTAGTACTCGAGGCGGAGATTGACTCCCGTCGTGTTGTTGAGGAGGCGCGAGCTGCGGTTGCGGCACTTGCGGCTGCAGATGCTGCTGTTGAGGCCGCGGTGGCTGACTTCTTAGATCCTGATGCTGGAGATGGCTTTTTGGCACCCTTCGACCCGCACACCTATGCTCCTCTACCTCATCGCGTGGTTCCACGTGGGATGAGACATTACGAGCCTCCGAATGACGTGGTTGCTGCCGATGTTCTTCTGCGAGAGCCCGATCACCACATGTCTCGTCGACGCCCATCAGTAAGTATCCTATCCCTATCGTTTCAGTACCAAAGCCTGAAATATCTCAAACGTTGACGCATGCCTAGAATCCCCCATATGATGATGATGATTATGATGATGAATGATGGTTTATTTTGATGTGTTTGATAATGATGATGATGACTATGTGATAATGATTTATGAAATTTAAGCTTAGCTTAGGCACCTATGCGATAGAGATTTAAAATAGTAGGGACACTAGGATCTTTTAAACAACCAACAAAAGTAGCGATTATTTTAGCGAAAATTACAAAATAAAAGGCTTAAATTTTTATTGTTATTTTGAGAAAAACACAAATCTAGAGGAAAAAATCTTTGTTTTAATTTTTGGGGGCATGGAAATTAAAAGGGGTAATTTTTATCAAAAATTTAAAAATTTTATAAAAATTAGGGTAAAGGGATTTAAGGGGGAGCTGATGATTTTTTAGGAAATTTTCAAAAATTCTAGAAAATTAAAGAAAAATTTCTAAAAAATATAGAGAATTTTAGAAAATCCTAAAGAATTGTTGGAAAATTCTTAAAAAATTTTGGAAAAATTTTAAGAAATCTGGAAAACCCTAGAAAGTTAAAGAAAATATAGGAACATTAAAGAAAATTTTGAAGGATTCTAATTTTTTTTTGAAAAATTCTAGAAAAATTAAGAAAATGTTTGAAAATTCTAAAAATTCTAGGAAGATTGGGGCAAATTTTTAAAGACTCCTAGAAACTTAAGAAACATTTTTAAAAAAAAATCCTAAAAATTGAGGAAATTATTTTTAGAAAATTAAGGCAAAAAGGGGGGCGGAACACAGTTTTTTTTTTAAGGTAGGGATTTGAACTTTCATTTTCGTAAGGGGGAAATTTTTGTTTTGTTTTTATATTTATTTATTTATTTATTTATTAAGGTAGGAATTTCAACTTTCATTTTCATATGGGGGAAATTTTTGTTTTGTTTTGTTTTTATTTATTTATTTTTAAAGAAAACTAAATGGGTGATTTTCAGAAAATCTATAAAATTTAGGGGCAATTTTGTCAAAATCCTAAAATTTGGGGCAAATTTATTGCAAACTCTAGAAATTTGAGGGACATTTTTTTTTCAAAAATCTAGAAAATTCGAAAAACTTATAGGAAGATTCTTTTTTATAGAAAATCCTAGAAAAGCTTAGAAATTTGAAGAAACTTTAAAAAATCCTAGAAATGTGAAATTTTTTTTTACGACAATGTTAGAAAATCCTAAAAAATTGAATAAATATTCTAAAAAAATTTTAGAAAAATTTTAAGAAAATCTAAGAATTTTAAGAAAATGTTTAAAAAAATATTAGAAATTTGAAGAAAATTTTTAAAATTTTTAGAAAATCCCAGAAGTTTGAAATTTCTTTTTAAGAAAATTCTAGAAATTTGAGAAAAATTTTTAAAACAAAGTTATAAGATCCTAGAAATTTTAAGAAGATTTTTGTTTGTTTGTTTTTTTTTTGAAAGAATGGTTGACACAAAATGATAAAAGTTTACCTGATGCGCCCGGACTTAAGATTACCAAGATATGTAGAAATCACTAACCTAGGGTTAGGGTGCCTAGTGTTCTAGGGTTTGAATGATTTGCTCGATTTATTAGGGTTATCCGCTACACGTGTCATGTGTTTGATGTGCTCTTTATGTATCTTTTGTTTCTCTCTTCTTTTCAAGCTGGTCACTATGTCCAAGGCTTCGGAGGTTTAGCCTCTGGGGAGGTGTTTGAGTGGTATGATGCCATCCCCGCTCCTAGCCGGGCTTACATTGATGCCTATGACTTTGCTCGCTTCATACCCCTGTTGGGTAGGACGAGCAATGACCGGGTATGGTTGACTACCTTGGCCGAGCAGTGGTGGGATACCACCAACACTTTTTGTTTCACCACCTTCAAGACTACTCTGACGTCTCTGGACTTCGCACTCATTATGGGCATCTGAGTGGGCGGTGCTTCTATTCCATTTGACCCATTCATAGCTCAGTCGTCTAACGCATTGCTGTATTTTCTTGGGGCCGTCCCTGCGCAGTGGACCGAGATCGAGTCACATATACTTGGTTCTTTGACCGCTTCCGACACTTCCAGTTCACTGAGCCTCGCCACTACGAGTGGGTCGCCCGAGGCTTCTTGATGTATTTGTTTGGTCCCTCCTTGTTTTCGAACAAGGAGAACAACATTCATTTACACTACTTGGGGGGCTTGGCTCGTCTTGACCGTGTTTCTTCGTACGACTGGGGAGGCGCTGTCCTGGCCAGTCTCTATAGCTTCATGAGGACTCTCACCCGGTTCCCCCAGAAGCTCAGCATTGGGGGATACTGGAGGGTTTGTGAGGTATGATTTAGTTTCTGCAGTCCTTTATTCATTTCTGTCATCTGTCACCATCTGCTTGTTGATATCTTCTTCTTTACAGTTGTGGACCTATGAGTTCCTTGGGCTTCATGTCCTTGCGAACTCTGCGCTAGACCCTCTGGTCATTCCCTGAGCAGCTCGGTGGTCCCGAGGGCTAAAGGGGAAGATGGCCGGGGGGAAGGACATCGACCGCTTTTAAGTCTCCTTGGACCGGTTGACCCCTAACCAGGTATTTTTATTTACCGCATATTACTTTTGCGTTATATTGCCCGCTACACTGCACTGCACTTGTACTATCTCTATTCTCTTCTACTCCGCACACTGATTACTGTACACTGATTGTTATTATACACTGCACTGTTTACTGTATTCTACAGGTTCACTGGGACGTCTGGAGAGGCATAGAGGATCGGGCCGGCGCGGATCTGATGCGCAGCCGTGACATTGCTGTGAGGCGTATCCTGCTGGAGGGCCCATTTGGGTGGGAGTATTATCTGGGAGAGCGAGTGGTTCACCAGTCGCTCGGCCTGGATCACTTTCGGATCGCAGTGGTTCCTCCGACCTGTATGCACCGGACTGAGGATCTGGGCTGGGTCGACCTCCTCCTTGAGCTAGTGGGGATTCATGCTACAGAGTTATTGGTTGCTGAGAGGGATTACCTTGCCTAGGCTCGAGCACATTTGATAGGACCACTAGGACCTGGCCTGGCTAGTGGCAGGAGTAGGTGAGTACCAGAGGATGAGGGAGCTAGTGTTGGTGCAGCTGCCGGTGCCGGAGCGGGAACTGCTGCCGCTGGAGCTGCTGGTGGAGATGCCGCTACTGTTGGAGGTGCAGTGGGGATGAGGGGTCTAGAGATCCCGTGGGATGTCCAGACCGTGGTATATGGATTCCCATTCCCTCTACCGGTTCCTGTTCCACCGTCATCAGCGTTCAGGGCTGACATCGGCCAGGTTTGTCTTTTACCTTTCCTACTTATTCTTTTATTTGCACATTTTACTTGAACTGCTCTCTTCTTTGCAGATTGATCAGGCTTGGCTAGACCGTACCATGCTGATGGTTATTGGTTTGAGGGCTCTGATCCGACAAATGGATGCCTTGATGGGAGCAGCCGGTGTTGCTTTCACGCATGTGGCTATTGTAAGTAGTTTGCATGTCCTTCTTGGTTCTTTCTGCACTTTTTATCATTATTCTGCTCTGAGTTATACTCCTCTTCCTGGCAGCCTCCAGTTCTAGCTATAGTCATTATACCGCCGCAGGCTCCGGTTAGGCCTCCTGCTCCAGTCCCAGCTCCCACTTGTGGCCGTGGATCCCGGGTATCTTCTCGGGCTCGTTCTAGAGGGTCAGTCTTATCTGCTCGGAGCCGATCCAGAGTTGTTTCTTCTTCTAGCAGTGACGATGGCGATGACTTCGGCTGACTCTTCGAGGATGATGGCTCAGAGGAAGCCGGCCCTTCCCGTCGAGTCCACCTGAGGCACAACTGAGAGAGAGAGAGCTTTCTTTATTTTGATGGGCCTGCATGCCCCAGTTTGACATACTTAGATACACTTATTTGATCCATGGGCCTGTGTGCCCCGATTTTGCTGTTTGTTGGGCCTGGGTGCCCCAATTTTTCATTCTGACATATTGATCTGTTTTTGATGTATTTTGGGCCTTAGTGCCATTTATCTGTTCATCTGTTGTGTGATTTTCCTATATTTGCTGCTCAAACTGCCTTGGATGCATAGTTCAGATGTCACAACTAATACAGATCACACAAACTGCAAATTGTCCCATACCCGTCATGTTCAAACATGGCGGTTGCCATAATATAACTTGGTGGTCGCCACTTTCCCAAAATGTGTACTTGGCGGTCGCCCATTTCAACATGGCGGTCGCCTGGTCAAAGGAATGATGTCACTGTACTATGCTTTTTAGAGTTGGCGGTTACCGGTTCCAAGACGGCGGTCACCACCTTGAATGGGCCTTCTGTCAAAATTTTGATTTCTCGCCTTTTTCAACCTTATAAGTATAGCCCTGGAGGCCCCATTTGCTGTTACTCCGACTCAGATGGCTTCTTCTCTTTCTCTGTAGATTGAAGCATTTTCCCACATTGAACGTTTGAACCTGTCCCCATTTGGCTTGAATGCCCTTTTCTCATTGAGGGATGTGGAGATTAACAGTCCCTTATTATCAGCTACTACTCAACTGTGGGATCCGTAGTCTCACATCTTTTGGTTTGGCCTTGAAGAACTCTGCCCCACTTTAGAGGAATTTGTTGCCATGTTGGACCTGACTCCGCGGAATTCTGTTATCATCCCCACCCCTTTTCTCTCGGCCCGGCAGAAGGTGATGCAACTTTGCGGTCTGTCTAAGATGGAGGCTTCTCGTTTGACCTCGGGTGACTGTCTTGACATTCCTTGGACTATTGAGAGGTTTCATCCTGCTGGTGACCTTGGTTTTCATCTACGGCGACGCTACGCACTTTGCTTCTGCCTTCTAGCCCAGTATCTTCTTGCCCCTTCTGAAGGGCGAGTAAGTAGTGCTCTGGTTGACATTGCTAGCCAAATGTGGATGGAAAAGGACTTTATGCCCCTGGTTTTGGCCGAGACATTGCTGGGCTTGGACGCTGTTCATCGTGGCAAAACCACCACCTTTGCTGGCAGCCCTTTACTTTTCTAGGTGAGCTTAACATCTTCCTCTGTCGTACTGCAAAGCCTTTCTCTTACTGTTTTAACTCTTGCTACAGATTTGGCTGATGGAGAAGGTAAATCTTGTACAGAAGCCTCCTACTGATAGGCACAATGCCGCTGCTTTCTTTTACCACCCTAGTTATTAGATATGCAACACTGAGGCATCTTGGCGACAGTATCTTTCTACTCTGACTGCTCCAAACATTACCTAGCAGTGTTCTTGGTGGCAGATTCCCGCTATGACTCTGACCACTATGGACCACCCTGGCGTTCTGCTGATTGGTTTGTGTCAGACTACTTTTTACTATCCTCATAGGAACATACGGCAGTTCGGGCGAAGTCAGATTATATCTCCTAGCATTCGATGTCGTCTATTTTCTTCTGCACTGCGAGCTCCTTTTCTAGCACAGTATCGGGATGCCTGGCCTTCTTGTTCGCGTATGGAGATGCAGAAGTTGCAATGCCCTGAGCTTTTTGCTAAATACAAGACATGGTTGACATAAGATAGGAAAAAGAAAGATAGAGAAGAGGGGAAACAAGCAGCAAAAAGGAGGAGGATTTGAGAACCTTTGCTTTGTTTTAAAAATTCCACAGCTTTCCTTTTTTGTTTGTTTTGTAGAGTTTGGGACTTGCGTGCCCATCCTTTTATTCAAAACTTTGTAACTCTGATTGAAGTAATGACAAACTCCCACTTGATGTTTAAGATGGTTTAAATTTATTTAAAGTTTTAATGACTTTATTATCAGAATTCAAAAATTAGTTTGCATTGGTCTTACTTGGATTCAAAGATGGTTAACAATGAAAAGTGCGGTTGGACTTCTTAAAAGAAGCTGCCTACGTATCCCAAAAAGATGGAATCAGGCCATAACGTAGTTCAAGCTCGATTTTCACTTGGGTATTGATGCTCTCCTTTCGTAATGCCCTAACTTTTGCCAAGGTCGCCCTTTCGGGTTTTCGGTCTTGCAGGCAGCTCTAACTTTTGCTTGAGTTGCTTTTTCGATTTTTAACTCAGCGAGCTTTTATTTTCTCCTTATTTTTACCTCAAGGATAGTATTTTTTGAGTTGATCGAGGTTAACTGGAGTGGAAAATGCTTTGCCATCCAAGTCCATAATAACGACTGCGCCACCGATCATGATGGTTTTAATAAAAAACAGTCCGAACCAATTTGGCTTGAACTTGCCTCTTGGGTCAAAAATAGGAGCTATGATTTCTATGAGAATCAAATCTCCTTCGATGAGGTCCCGAGTCTTGACCTTCTTATTGAATGCTCGAGCTATCCTCCTTTGGTAACCTTGCACGTGAAATAAAACTCGTAGCCTTCTTTGATCGAACAAGTGCAGCTCTTCCATCCGGTTCCTCTGCTATTCTGCTTATGAGATATTGGCCTCTGCCATTACTCTTATTGAAGGGATTTTCACCACAATGGGAAGCACAACTTCCATCCCGTATACTAGAGAGTGTGGTGTAACTCCTGTTAAAGTTCTGATTGACATTATGTATCCCCAAAGGGCAAACGGTAAATGTTCTGGCCAATCCTTATGTGTGTTAATCGTCTTTTGCAGAATTGTTTTGATATTCTTATTTGCCGCTTCGACGGCCCTGTTGATTTGCGGCCGATATGGCGAGGACTTGTGAGCCACTATCCGGTATTCCTCGAAAAGATCCAAGACCTCCCCTTGAAAATGTGAGCCATTATCCGAGATGACCTCATGGGGAATTCCGTACCGGCAAATGATATTTTGCTTGATGAACTTAGCAACATGGGAGGCTTTTAATACCGAGTAGGAAACTGCTTCCACCCACTTGGTGAAATAGTCGATGGCCACTAAGATGAACTCATGTTCATTGGATGCCTTTGGTGTTACCCTGCCAATCACGTCGATGCCCCATACTGAGAATGTCCATGGTGACGTCAGGTTGTACAGTTGAGACGGGAGAATGTGTATAAGATTTGCGTGAATCTGGCACTTATGGCACCTCCGTACGAACTGTATACAATCTGTCTCCATCGTCATCCAAAAATACCCTTGTCGTAGGATCTTCTTGGCTAACATGTTACCACTCATGTGTGGCCCACAGACTCCGGCGTGTATCTCTTTCATCAGCTCTTGGCCCTCTTTAGTGTTTACACATAGCTTGTTGACCCTAGAATGTCCTCATTTGTACAGTCTACCACCACAAATGACAAACTGTGCAGATAGTCGTCGTATTGCCCTTTTGTCCTTTTTACTGGCAAACTTGGGATATTCTCCATTCTCTACGATGTTCTGAATGTCAAAGTACCATGGAAGGCCGTCAGTTCTTTCTTTAATGGCGGCTGTTATCTCATAAGCCGGCTTCCTCTTTTGCTCAATTATCAAGGGCCTTATTTGGGCTTCGGGCGGTATGTCAATCTTGGATGCTAGGGTGGCCAGTGCATCGACGAACTTGTTCTGCAGTCTTGGTACATGTGTGAAGATCACCAATTCAAAGCACGGTATCAACTTCTCTAGCTCCTGATGGTAGAGAATCAATGTCATGTCCTTGACCTTCCATTCTCCTTTAGATTGTGAAACCACTAGTGCTGAGTCTCCGATGACTTTCAGCTTTTTTGCCCCTAATTCTAAGGCTGCCTCAAATCCGGCTAAACATGCTTCATACTCAGCCTGATTGTTGGTGACTTCAAAATTGAGCTTTAATGATAAGGGGACATGCGATTCGTCGGGAGTGACAAGGAGGACTCCTATTCCATAGCCATATTGATTGGATGCGCCATCAAAATATAGAGTTCACTTGTCATCCCTGACTTCCATTAGTTGTTCGTCAGGAAACTAGAACTCCGTGTCTTCACCTCCTGCAACTGGTTGGTCGGCCAAAAATTCTACCACTGCTCTGACTTTGACTGACATTCGGGTAACATATTGGAGATCAAACTCAGATAATAATAGCAGCCATCGGGCTAACCTCCCTGTTAGTGCTGGATTTTCGAACAGATACTTCGTTGGATCCATCCGGGAGATGATGTTCATTGTGAAAGACAGCATATAATGCCTTAATTTTTAGGAAGCCCAAACCAAGGCCCAGCATGTCTTCTCCAGCGGCGTGTATCGTACTTCCGACCCGGTCATCTTCTTGCTTAGGTAGTAGACGGCTTTTTTAATTCCAGTTTCTCCTTCTTGTGCCAGCATATATCCTATAGCTGAGTCAGTTACTGACAAGTAAAGAAACAGTGGCCTGTCAGGTTCGGGAGGAGCTAGAACAGGTGAATTTTGTAGGTACTGTTGTACGGCATCGAAGGCGTCTTGGCATTTCTGATCCCACTCAAACTTGACTCCCTTCTTCAATAGGCAGAAGAGCAGTTCACAGGTAGTTGTTAGCTTTGCGATGAACTGACTGATAAACTGGATTATTCCCAGAAAGCCCCAAACTTCCCGCTCGGTCTTCGGATGAGGCATTTCCAAAATTGCTTTGATCTTCGAAAGGTCGACTTCAATGCCTCGTTGCGTGATCATGAATCCGAGCATTTTTTTGGCAGTGACTCAAAATGGACACTTCTACGTGTTGAGCCGCATCTTGTACTTTTGGATCCTTTTAAAGAATTTTCACAGAGCTGTGATGTGGCCTTCCCGATCCTTGGATTTGACTATCATATCATCCACGTACACTTCGACCTCCTTATGTATCATGTCATGCAATAAGATAGTGGCAGCCCTTTGATAGGTTGCCCCTACATTTTTCAAACCAAACGGTATCACACGATAACAATAGGTGCCATAAGGCGTGGTGAATGTCGTCTTCTCTCTGTCGTCAGAATCTATCAAAATCTGGTTGTACCCAAAAAAGCCATCGATGAATGATAACAAGGTATGCCCCGCAGTACTGTCGACTAAGACATCAATGTGTGGTAGTGGAAAATCGTCCTTTGGGCTAGCCTTGTTAGGTCCCAAAAATCCACTTAGACTCGGATACGACCATCTTTTTTTAGTACCGGAACAATGTTGGCTACCCATTTCGGATACTCGGTTACCATCAGGAACCCAGCGTTGATCTGTTTGGCAACTTCTTCCTTAATCTTCAAAGCCCTTTCTGGCCGAATCCGTCTCAATTTTTGTTTGATCGGTTTGGCATCAGGGTATAAGGGGATATGGTGCTGGACAATATTGAGGTCAATTCCAGGCATATCTTCGTAAGACCATGCAAATACATCTTTGAATTCTTTTAATAAAGTTACTAATTGTTCTTGTTCAACTAGGGATAAAGAAGAACCAATTTAAACATTTTGCGGAATAGTTTAATTACCTAGATTTATTGACAAAGTTGTTGGAACGCGAAAGAAAAATAAAGAATCGGCGCCGTGACCGTAAAAAACGACGCGTGCGTTTTTCATGAAAAACGATAACATTAAACTGATATATTATTGTTAAATATAACTTCAAGAAACTTGTTCAAGTTTCTTTGATGCAGAACAACGATCCGAGACGACCCAATAATCTTCTCACGTATATCCCGACGCACATGACGATCCCGGCGAGTGGACATCGATCATCCTGTTGATCCCACTCAATACACTCCAAGTGTACTAACACATCGAGCTCGAACATCGAATTCCCAAAACCTAAATTCGACCCTTTCGACCTAGCAAAGACCAGCTACTATAACGATGTGCTACAATCGTACTAATGGAATGTTCGGGTCTATTGCGATTGTGAGCCTACCTGTATAATCTGTCAGAACCTATAAACCGATCTTTCGTGCAACATGCACTGAGTCAAATACTAGACAGAATATACGGACTATGCATTCATTCATCACAAATATAAATATAAAATCACGAATGCAAAAACATCTCAAATGT
>JAULJZ010181672.1:0-22356 GCA_032270985.1 Heliamphora pulchella | reverse complement strand
CAATTCATATAGTCAGTATAGAATTGATCATCCCGTTGATCCCACTCAATACACTCTAAGTGTACTAACACATCGAGTTCGAACATCGAATTCTCGAAACCTGAATTCGATCTGTTCGACTTAGCCAAGACCAGCTAATATAACGATGTACTACAATCGTACCAATAGAATGTTCGGGTCCATTGCGATTGTGAGCCTACATGTATAATCTGTCAGAACCTTTAATCTAATCTTCCGTGCAGCACGCACCGAGTCAAATACTTGACAGAATATACGGACTATGCATTTATGTATCACAAACAAAAATATGAAACCATAAATGCAAAATCATCTCAAATGTTTCTCATTCATATGCCAGGGATCCAAAATAAAATACATAAAAGCATGACTTTTCAGTATACATTCCCAACAAGCCGAAGTTGGATGTCCTCAAGGATAGCCCTCTGATTGGCTACACGATTAGATATATCGCTATACAAATCCTTATTAAGCTTTTTAAGCTGAACTTTCAGCAACTTCAACTTCTGGCAAACCATGTACATATCCAACCCATCGACAGAAGTGCACCAAACATCCTTAACCAAAGGGATGAACTTGGGGCTCTTGGCCCAGAAATCAAAATACTTAAATGGCTTCCTAGACTTAACTCTACCAAAATCAATCATAATATCAATATGAGCATGATACGAAATACCAGGAGGCCCAAAAAAGGCACTAGATTGAACCATAGAATTGATCCAAGCCTCATTAACAAAGGCACGATCAATCTTAGACTTGATAAAACTATCCCCCTGCTGATTATTAGACCAAGTAAACTGGATCCCACTGTATCTAAGGTCATCTTACTCAGCCATATACAGACACTTATTGAAATCATCCATATGTGTAGGCCATTTACCGTACCCCCCAATACGCTAATATGAATGTTACGACTCTCTCCAGCCTCGAAAATAGTTTTTCATGATCAAAACGAGATGCTAAAAGATATGAAAAATTTCGACTCACACGAGCTTCGAAAATAGTTTCATAAAATCTACAATGATTCACACGCAAATCATGTAATACATCGTTACAGGCTTTCACTGAAGGACCAATATCTATCCTAACTAATGCATCTTTACGGGATTTCACCGAAGTACTAATATCTACCCCAACTAGTGCATCTTTACGGGTTTTCACTGAGGGACCAATATCCGCCCCAACTAATGCGTGAATGAACAAAAGTTTGTATGTACACAGTCATGTACAAACGTCACATTCACATACAACGTCATCCACCAACACTGGAGACCAACAATAAAAAAAAAACAAAACTCAACCCTAAGGGTTAGCTTCAAACCACCAAAAAATTCAGTTTTCACAAACGTTTACACAAATCTCTGCCTTTTTTCAAAACTCGCATTTTTGAAAACCATGAACCCAAACACGTCTAACACGACAGAAAAAGAAAGAAAGAAAAACACCCCTAACAGGATTTCAGTCGGCTGAAAACCACCATTTAGTCGACTAAACATCTTCTGGAATTCCATAAAATTTTCTAGTGTCCAAATTAGTCGACTGAGTCACCAACTTCAGTTGACTGAACCCTCTCTCGGGCCATTCAATCAACTGAAGCATTCAGTCGACTGAACTACCCACTTCAGTCGACTAAATGTTAGAGAAAAAGCTCTAGTCGATGAAAAAACTTCACAGATCCATGCACAGGTCTAAATCAAACCAACCAAACTAGCATTTTTTGAAACCCACAGACTTACAAAAGTCCACAACTTTGAAAGAAATCAAAAATATTTTTAAAAACCTTTTCGTCCAACCAAAAGCAACCAAATGGGTTTTAAGAACATAAACCAACTTTTTATACATTTTTAACGGTAAAAACACATACAATTCCACGTAGCGCCCCTTTAAGACATGAGAGTTTAGGATCCTATCTCATTGAGTTAAAAACTCAATGCCCCAAACTCTGAAGAAAAACGAACTTCGTCGAAACGAGATTTTGTCCGGATGAACGCCAAACCCTCGGCAACGATAATAAGGATTCGCTATTCGATCACTAAAAACTAAGCCTGGACCCACCAAAACATTAGAGAGAAGGTAGAGGTTTGGAACGAAACTTAGCTAAGAAGATTTGGATCTCAAAATATCTAGCAAAGGCTGATATTTATAGTGCTCACTAAAAAATATCTTTTTTTTGGTACCACAACGCTCAACGGTCTTGAGATTTAACTCAACATGTATTTCTAAGCTCGAACATGCATAAAAACACATAAAAACATGTTATTGTAAGAGCAATAAACAACATGTCGAATAAACACTACGAAATTAAAACAGGTCAGGGTCTCACACTATCACTTGCCCCTCATTCCCGAGGTGTTGTGGAAAACGTGATCTTAGGAATGTCATTTCACCCAACTGTCGTGGATATTTATTTTTGGTAGCGGCGCAGCAAACGAGGTGCTGTAACCTTAAATGCCAAGCCTTTCAAACGTTATGTAATGGTTAGGTTAGTAACACTTGGCATCATCCTAGCGGTTATCCCTTGCACATTCAACGGTCCTTATTTTCGCATTTACTCCTGGGAACTACTGCGCATCTCTTGGTTACTTCCCTTGTAACCCTGGCTTCTGCTACTTTTTCTTTTCCTATCCCACCTCCTCTGTAATTTTTGAATCGGGTTTCTTTTCTTTTGAAAGTTTATAGGCACCCCCCCCCCCCCTCCTTAGAGTCGTTCATTCAGGGTATTCCTACTTTTGTGAGGGTTTTTGTAGAGACTTTTCAATTTGCAAGGTTTGTAGTCCCAATCATTAAGATGGGAGACGTGGAATTCCCCTAACCCGTAGAGTTCGACTTCGAGAGGACCTTCTCTCTTTCTACTATCCTCGAAGGTGAGGGTAAGACTTCTAGCCCCAAGTCTAAGCACTTGGCTAGTTCTTCTAAAAGTCACACAACCGAATCAGTGGTTTCGACCACTTTTTTTTTGATTTCGAACGGTTGCGGGAAAAATATTTAATCCCCATCACTGTTCGTCTTGGAATACCCTCCTTGAGTAAGTAGGCCTGTTCATTTTCACTCGGGGAGATGTGTTTGTATGAACACGTCTTCTCGGTTGGTCTCTGTCTTCCTTTCCCATGAATAGTCCGTGAGCTGCTTTCATTCCAAGGCTTGTCTCCTGGTCAGCTATTGCCAAACGCATAGCGCATCTTGTTTGGCTATGTCATTTTATATGAAGAGTCTAATCAGGACTACCTAATAGTTGAGGAGTTCCTCTACTATTACAAGTCGATAGAAAAATAGCCAGGGTAGTACTTCTTTTAGTCTCGATATGAGGATTGAGCGCTTATCCAGGATTGCCCGACTTCCAATAAACATCGAAAAGAGAAGTTCTTTTTCGTTTCTAGTGAGGGATGGGAACTCCAAAATTAGGAAGAATTAGGTCCGAACGTCCCCAGGATACAAAGAGTGTAGAGAGTTCTCCACACAGGTGATATCTCTATTGAACCTTATCTCAACTCTTCGGCTAAGGGTTGAGTGGAAGTTGCAAAGGGTTTTACAAACAGATCGTTCAGCTATTTGGTGACTGCTGCGAAAGTTGAGCCCCTTCTTGCTGGGTCCCCGTGTTTCTCATGAGATATCCTTCGTCTTTATTAGTTGAATTTACATTTATAATTATTACTGCTTTCTGATGTATCTTTTTTATTTTGTTTTCACCAGAGATGTTGAAGAAAGTAGATAAGGCCTTAATTGCTAAGATTCGTGCTCGGGCGACATCAGAGTCCGAGTCCCTACCTTGAAGAAACCTCATTTCCTGGTGAAGGGAAAAGGTGTCACACCCCCGAATTCGAGGCACGTGAACCACCTAAGAAAAACCCATTTTTATGATGCCACTAACCCAACAAAACCATTTGACTCCACTTGAGCATCAAAAGGAAAACCAAAAGAACAGTTCAAAACCTATGAAAAACACACTTATGAGGGTTTCATTAAGTAAAAGAATAGTCTAAAGGAAAAGGGAAAAAGGTCCTAAGAGCCAACCTTTAAAACAAAACAAACAACATTTTGTAAAACTGCCCAGACTGCTCGAGTGGTCTAAAGACCGATCGAGTGGTCCATGCCTTGTCTCGATTTCCACCTACAGGCCTGTAAACAACCGAAAGGTGATGTTGACTGCTCAAGCAGTCCATCGAGCGGTCTGGCTCTGGACCACTTTTTCAAATGCTAAGTTTGGAACCCAAAACTCCACCTGTTTTCATGCGTCTTGGAAAGCCTCAAGGTATAAACTAAACCACTCAAAACACGCTAAAGCATAGTTTCAGAACCTCCCTCGGTGCACAATAGTTATTAACAATCCGAAATCCAACTGAAAACATTTGATGTAACTTGATATAAAATCATCCAACCTAAGGATTCTCCCACATTCATACATGCATGCATGCAATTCATGAGTGGATGGCCTTAAGGCCTTACAAAACAATCATCAACTAACACAAGTATCAAAGCATGGTATCAAAGAATTACTTTTCAACATATGCATATCCCAAAAGATCTTCCTATACAAATGTAATTCTATCCAAAGCTTCAAAAATGGTCTCCTCAACCAAGTTTCTCAATCAACCACCTTCTTTCCATTATCACTTAAAATGAGTTAAACAACATGAGGTTCAGCTCGTAGGAAATAGACTAGGTATGAACATATGCATGAATTGCGAGGATGATTTTGTGAATGCACAACACGTTTAAACCCAAAACCTAATCTACCTTTCTAGTAAATTCTCATTCATATAACCGGTTTTCTTCTTTTACCCAACTTGGTTGCTATGACTTCCCATTTTACTTTATTCTATTTTATTCACCACAATACAACCATTATCAAGGTTTCCCAAGGTTTCACATTCGTTAGTTTCACCACATCATTTTACAACCTGATTTCATGCATTGAGTTAATTAAGTGCCAAGGCCGAATGACGCCTATAGACCCAAGCGTATTTATCACCATGAGGCAACGCAAGGCCCAATAAATAAATACCCATTCTATAACCCGACACGAAGAGCACACATTTTTGGCTTCTATCAAAAACATCGATGAGTAGGCCGCCCAAGAGCATGTGTCACACCCCGCTCCCGCAAGGTACTCAACCTCTGCGGTGGCGCATGATTCCCACAACATCTTTGTGCACTTCAAGAAAACTAAACAAGACTTAGAGTAGTCGAAAATAAAAATATTCATGCAAAGATTGATTTCCAAAAGAAACTTCCATTCATAGATGCTTAACAACATAAGTTCAAGGGATACTTCATGCCGTACATAAAAAACTGCTAACTTTACTTCAATACATCATGTCTTACAAGACAGATTATAAAAAGATCAAAAGATGTCATTTAGCTTCGAACTCAAGCCTAAAAGACATTCGACAGTGGTAGACCAACTTCTAGGAGTTCCTGTTATCAGCACCTACAAAGGCTACTAGAGAGATTGCTCTTAATATTAAATTGAATAATGAGAAAACAACCACTTGGTTTAAGTAAATTTCATTGAGAAAATAGTTCATCATGCTTTACACAAGAAAGTGACAATGCCACATTCACAAATTATAAAATTTTGTCATCTTATAAACATAGGGTTTAACAATCACAACTTCATTAACTCACAACTAGACTCAACAATATCTAAGTAGTCGTCTATCTCACGATCGAGAGTTCCAACGATACTATAATCTCGATTCTCAAAACACGAATTAACACGTGTTGGAAAGAGGTCCACTCATTATCTAGCACAAGTGATATGTGCAAAATCCGAGACTCAACTCGTAATGCCTTAGATGGCTAATGACCCCCTTTAGTGGGCAAACCCCCCTTTAGGGAAAACATAAACCTATAGTTGGGTAACCTCTCTCAATGGGATATAACAAGCCAAACACCCACATAACTTGGCACTTTGGACAACAAATTGAATTAACATTCATTTTTCACACGCACACGCTTCCTCAAAAAGTATAGATAGCATAACCGAAATAGCATAGCATTTGAAAATAAATAACCACATGCTATCATTCAAAGTCATGATTTTACAACATAAACATGGAAGCATTTTAAAAAAGATATATCACAAGTTCAATTGTTGAGGATAATATCAAAGCATTCTCATCTTGTTAAACGGTACGTAAACACCTCCTCTAAAAGTCCAAGATTCATATCTCCAATGATAAAACCCCAGTGCCTAACAAGTAATCAAAACATTACGTAAATGTTCGGCACTACCTCCTATTATCAAACGGTTAAGGAAAGGTTCAGGTTTTCGAGTCGGTTCTTTGGTTGATAGCTCAAAACTTATTCTTTTAAGTCTTTAAAGAAAAACTCTTTATTTATGATATTTTATTAACCTTTGGAGTCAAACAAACACTTGCTAAGACTTGGACTCACTCATGGAAATCAAAACACTTTCTAAGCATTAGTCATCCTTATTAACCAAAATTTCAAAATTTGTTGGTCTCACTGTAAAATAGTTTTAAAATACTAAGCTTCATTTGTTTGCTATAAACTTTTACGACGTAATAGATATATGTGTTAGGATTATTTTTCATGGAGAAAGCTAAGCTCAGAGATGCTTCTAAACAGGGGCAAAAATTCATTGAACAGAAAAGATCATATTTAGGTAATTGATTATATGTTTTACCATTGTCCAATGCTCTTGTCTTAGATTAGACTGATATCTGCTAATCATGCCAAGAACAAAACAGATGTTGGGTCTAGTGAAAAGCATAACATATATGAGGCTTCCTACTGCTGAAGCATAAGGAACTACCTTCATCTTCTCTATCTCAACAGTTGTCTTTGGACACTGATCATTTGATAGAGTGATTTCATGCCTGAAAGGAAGAAACCTTTTCTTAAAATCCTACATGCTAAAACAAGAAAGGACGGTATCGGTATAAGTAGCTTGTGATAAGCCCAACATCGTCTATTTCTGATCTTGTATAAGCTTGATCCCTAGAATGTGACCAGCTTCTCCCAAGTCTTTCATATTGAATTGCCGAAGATAACACCCTAAATCGTTTTTGATGAGCAATATATCATCCATGTAAAGTACTAAAAACACCACGACATTTCCATCATGCTTCTTGTACACATAGGACTCGCCAGGACTTTAATCAAACCATAAAACTTAATGGCCTGATCAAACTAAGTATTCTAAGACCTAGATGCCTGCTTAAATCTATAAATAGATCTCTAAAGCTTACACAACATGTGATTCTGGCCATTTGCTATGATTTTGCATCTTTATCTTAGAGTGCTTCATTGTAATTACAGGATTCAGTATCTAGTTCTTCTGGAATTCAGTCAAAAGACTCTCCCGAGAATATATACCGATTGGGTTGAGAACAATCCTTCCACTATAACGAATCACTATCTCCGTATGTGTACTAGCAGTGACACGTTGTGCTGATTCTGAATCATGTGCATCATTACCCACATGCTCCTCTGGTTGTGAAATCGGCATGTTAATGGTAGCACCCTGAACTGGTTTAGGATTTACACGTGTCTCAATAATCCTCCCACTATGATGAGGCAATGGGATATCGATGACTCGCGGTTCCTCTTTCGTTCTACTGGTATTTTCTCTCAGTTCTTCCAGAATAATGTTACTCTTGGGCTTGTGGTCTATTATATAATCATCTTCTAAGAATCCAGTATTGGTACTGACAATAACCTTCTGATCGTTAGGATTGTAAAACAAATCTCCCTTCGTTCCTCTAGGATACCCAATAAAGAAACAAATTTTTGTTCTTGGTTCTAACTTACTCGCGTTCCCTTTCAGCACCTGTACTGGATACTCCCAAATCCGAATATGTCTCAGACTAGGCTTGTGCCCAGTCCACAATTCTGTGGGAGTAGAAGGTACTACATAAAAGGTACCAAGTTCAGAATGTAAGATGTTGTCTCTAATGCAAATTTCAAAAACAAATCGGGTAAATCCGAATAACTCATCATCGATCTTACCATCTCCATAAAGTTCTATTCTTTCTTTCAGTTATACCATTTTGTTATAAAGTGCCTGGTGCAGTCGACTAGGATATAATCCCTTCTACTAATAAATAGTCCCTAAACACTCCAGAGGTACTCGCCACCACGGTCGGATCGTAGTGACTTGATACATTTACCCAGATGCTTCTCCGTTTTTGCCTTGAATTCTTTGAATTTATCAAAGTACTCAGACTTATGGTGCATCAAATAAACGTATTCATATCTTGAGTAGTCGTCAATAAAAGTGACAAAGTACTCAAAGCCTCTTCTAGCTTGGATAATCATAGGTTCACATAAGTCAGAGTGAACCAGTTCCAATGGTTCTTTAATTTTATAGCCTTTAGCTGAAAATAGCCTATTGGTCATTTTACCCTCTAAGCAGGATTCACAGACTGAAAATACCTCTACTTTCAATGAATCCAAAAATCCATCTTCAATCAGTCTATTTATCCTTTTTAGATTAATATGACCCAAACATAAGTGCCAAAGAAACGTTTGGTTCAATAAAGAATGTTTATTTCTCTTAATTGGTAAATTAGATGTATTATTCAATTTATTCAGTTGCAGCATAGGAGATATAAGAGATATAACATACAGATAATTCACTAATGTACCATTACAAATAAAATATTTAGTTTTCTTAATAACTACAGAGTCATTAAAATAAACTGAATATTTATTCTTAACTAAATTAGATACCGAAATTAAATTCTTTCTAATAGAAGGTAAAAAAAGACAATCTTTTAAAGTTAAACTGCTATCTCTATTAAAAATAAGAGTGACATCTCCCACTGCAATTGCTGCCATCCTTGTATTATTGTTTATGTGTAGGTAAATCTTCCAATGAATGAGCTGCCAAATTTCCTGGAACCCCTGCAAATAATTCTATAGATGATTAGTGGCTCTCGTATCTACACATGAGGTACCGGTAGATAACATCGCTAAATATGTTTCAACAACCAGTGAACAGAAATTATCTTGTTTGTCATGTTTGTTGAGAAAAATTGGACACTGCTTTTTCCAATACCCTGTCTAGTTACAGTGGTAATACTTGTCTTTTGGCTTTTTCACACCAGCTTTAGGCCCATTAGCTACTTTTGGACCTTTGCTTCCCTGTTTCTGAACCTTTTTCTTCTTCTTGCCTTTCAGTTTAGAGGAAGAACATTTTTCAGCCACAAACACACTTCTTGGATTCCTAAATACACCCTTGGCTGCTTGCAGTTCTTTAAGTAGTTCTGCTAGGAAAAAATGAGTTTGTTCCTAGTATAGTTCAGGTAAAACTGCTTAAAACTATCAGGCGGCAACTTAAGTATGATATCGACCTAGGTTTTCCCGTCAATCTCAACTCCAAGGATCTCCAATTCTTTAGAACACTAATCATCTTCAGAACATGATCCCTAACTGGGGTGCCTTCAGCCATATTTGTGTTCATCAGAGACTTCATGACTACCTGCCTAGCAGCACGATTTTGATTTTTAAATTTTTTTTAGATTAATAATCATGTCATATGCACTAGTCATAGACTGATGCTGATACTGCAGTACATTTGACAAAGAAGCTAAAATGTGACAATGAGCCGTCTAGTCAACCTTCTGTCACTTCTGGTAAGCCTAAATTTTCTGTTCGGTCACCCCCTCATTAGGTACTAGTGGATAAATCTCGGTCAACACAAATTTATAGTCTTCGGAATTAAAATAATAACAAAATTTCTTTTCTAATCAATATAATTCGGACCCGTTAATTTATTTTCTTTGAGTATTGTCGCGAGAGAATTGAAAATCATTTAATCGTGAGAATCACATAATTAAAAATCATTAATTAAGATGAACATTAACTTTGAATTTTATTTTAAAATTTGTTTCCTCTATCATTTTAAAATAAATTCGCCAGTAATTTGGTACACCGTGAATAGCATGCCTCGATGGGAAGAATGTCTATTATTTATCATTTGTCCGGACAGACTACTTCCTATTAATTTTATTATATAGTTAACAGATCGTGCCAAATAAAATTAAATAACTGACGTAGCTTCGGTTCTATAAATAATAGCAGTGACTCAGATAGAAATAATACTATTATTTATAGTTAAGTGTTAACATCCATTTAATTCCGAATCAATCGTTTCATAAGGAACCCTTCAGATGGAGAAGTGATTCAAACTGACAATTATCCAGAATTATCCCAAATGAGGTTCGTACCTGTGATTTCGTAATTAATTTGTCTGAGAAAGAGGAAGGTTCAAATGCCAACACACAAAATTAATTACATCATCTATGGATTAGAGATGGAGACGGTATGATTTATCTATTAATAAATTCCATCTCCTACTTAGTTTTTTTAAAATATTTTTTAGAGTTATAAAAATTGTTTAATTAAAATAAATTCATTCATTTCAAAAAATTGCACGTTCTAAAAGATTTTGATTTTTAAACCATCTTTTCGTATTTAATGTATAACAAATAAAATATTCCCAATTTTAACTATTTAAAAAATTAATTTTAAATAAAAACCAAAAATTTTATTTTATTATCTAGTTACACATTTTTTTTGAAAAATTAATTTATTAAAATTAAACTTCTTTTTAATTAATTCAAAAATCGAAATTAATTACCACGTTTTTTTAAAGATTTTCAATTTATTAAAAATCATTTTAAACGTGTTATTTTGTAACAAAAAAAATATCTAAAATTTTCTCTTAAAAAATATAATTTTGATTAAAGAGAATTTAATTTCACTTTCCGTTACAAAATTTAATCTCGATATTAACAAAATTAATTAAAATGAATAGAAATTATAAACCGAATATAGCATCCCTGCAATTAATTAAAATTAAATAAAAGTAAGATATGTCTCAATTTTATGGTCATTCTTTAACTCTTTTGAGTCTGGATAGTTATAGGTCCACATAAATTATAGTGAACTAGTTCCAACGATTCTTTAGCTATATATTTTTTAGCCGAAAATGACCTCTTGGTCATTTTACTCACTAAGCAGGATTTACAGACTAGAAGCGCATCCACTTCCAATCAATCAAAAAGTCCATCTTTAACTAGTCTATTTATTCTTGTCAGATTAATATGACCTAAGTTTAAGTGCCAAAGAAACGTTTGATTCAATAAAGAAGGTTCATTTATCTTAATTGGTAATTAGATATATTATTCAATTTATTTAGTTGTAGTATAAGAAATATAATATATATAGATCATCTACCAATGTGCCATAACAAATAAAATATTTATTTTTCTTAATAACTACAGAGTCATTAAAATAATCTGAATATTTATTCTTAACCAAATTAGAAACTAAAATTAAATTCCTTTTAATAGAAAGTACATAAAGACAATCTTTTAAAATTAAGCTGCTATCTCTATTAAATGTAAGATCTATTAAATGTAAGAGTGACATCTCCCACTGCAATTGCTACTACCATTGTATTATTTGCCCATGTATAGGTAAATCTCTCAATCATTGAGCTGCCTGATTTCTTAGAATCGCTACAAAGAATTGCATACATAATTAGTGGCTCCTGTATCTACACACCATGTATCGATAGATAACACCGCTAAATATGTTTTAACAACCAGTGAACAAAAATTACCTTATTTGTTCTATTTGCTGAGAATAATTAGACATTGCCTTTTCTAATGCCTTGTCTAGTTACAGTGATAATACTTGCCTTTCAATTTTTTCATACCAGCTTTAGGCCCGTTAGTTGCTTTTGGACCTGTGTTTTTGTCACGCCCCAAACTCTGGATCACGTGAAACACCCACAAACAACCAACCCGAAAATACACTCTCAATTAAACCATACATGCATTGTATATAATCGCCAAACGGCATACATTACACGGTGATAACATTGGGAAAACATGTTACAATATACATATAACAGAAAGAACAAACAGGAAGACTATAGCTTTTCCACCTCTCCAGCAACTTCGGATCAACCTACGTGACCGGTACCTGAAGAAAATCAAATCCCACGTCGTGAGCCAAGGCTCAGCAGATAACACATGCAGTATAAGCTAAATATGCTAGGAAAACGAGGTGCAATTTTAGACTCACTTTCAAGCCTTTAAAACGAGTTTTCACATGCAACGGGAAAACAAGGATACAAACCATCTTTTGACTTACTCACAGGAGCCCTGAAAATAGTTTGAAAATGGTTTTTAGATCATGATTCACACGACTCTTAAAAATAATTTAAAAATTGGTCTATCCATCCCACAATGCTGTTTATGCAATCTATGTAACTTCTCGGACTTCCACTGCAGGACCACAACCCCTATCTATACAATACACATAACCCGTACAACACACACAATGCACGTAACCCGTGCAACACACTTCTTCACAGACTTTCACCATAGGACCATTATCCGTCCTCATCACATATCTTCACGGACTTTCACCGTAGGACTATTATCCATCCTCACTAAGGTCTTGTTGACCAGAGCAAACGTATATCTTTACGGACTTTCATCGTAGGACCATTATCCGCTATTCATATTCATCTTTACGGACTCTCACCGAGGGACCAATATCCGCCCCACATATGCAATACAGATATAATTCTACGTATTAACAGGCATCTCTGCACATGCCTAAACCACGGGATAAAACCGTATCAAAATATGCATACTAAACTAGGGTTTAAATGCATAAAGCCATGTACTATCACTACGTTACACAAACCACGTCACATGCTACACACGCGACTCACACAACACTTGCAACTCATGCAACATGCATCACATGCATCCGTTCCTCATATTCCACATAACCATGCCTATAAAACTTCTAAGTTTTAAAGCATGCAACCATGGTACACGTAACAATACCAACCCCATTTAATCCACTTATATAGTCCGTACATAAATTAATAGTTATAAATGCACATAATCACGTATAACAATATATCACGAAGCCACCTGTCAGAACAAACTGGCATCTACTCACAAAGATAACCAACAACTCACAGAACCTAGCCTAACCCGAAGGCCAATGCTAAACCCCTCAAACCGCGAGGTCACAAAACAACACATTTCCTCCAAAGGTGCCATGAGCCTAAACACGCTCCATACCCAACCACGATGCACACAATCGTGCCCCGACAACACGCATCTAACCATACCCGTCATCCCCGAGGATGACACCTAAACAAACACCCAAAGCCACGACACGACTCCCAAAATCACAACTCGACCAACCGAATCCCGAAAAGAATCCAACAGTATTTCAATTGATTAATCCTATAACTAATCAATTGAATACTATTGAAACCCAATCGGAAACCAAGAACCAACCACCAAACCACCAATAGAAAACTGCCCAGGTCTAGTCGACTGGACCTCAACCCTCAGTTGACTGAATAACACACTAAAAAGGCCCCAAAATGCCCAGACACACTGTCCAGTCGACTGACTCACACGATCCAGTCGACTGAACCCACAGAACCATGATCCAGTCGACTGACCCCCACGGTCCCATCGACTGAACTCAAGCGAAAACTAGTTTCGAGCTACAGGTTTCAACCTCCAAACCCCGATTCGAAGCCTCCAAACACCCATCCAACACCCTTGGACATCCACATACTCAAGCCTAACACCAAAACCACGAAAGACACACCCGACACCCGATGTCATCCACCGAAATCGCCGAAAAATGATTTTTAAACCCAAAAACCCAACTTGAAACAAACTCAGATCTACAACAATCTAACTGTTAAAAACATGCACGATTAAACGTAGCACCCTTATAAGACATAAAATTCTTGGATCCTACCTCGATGAGTTAAAAACTCGACGCCTCGAATCACGTTCAAAATTGAGCTTCGCCGGAATAAAATTTCGTCCGGATGAACGCGTAGCCCACCGTGCCAATAGCAAGGATCCGCTGTTAGATCGTTGAAAACCGAGCCCTAGGCCCCCGATAACTTAGAGAGAAGGTAGAGAGAAAAACAAACTTAATGGTGAAGTTTTAAAAATATCTTTTGAAAATATCTGACTCCAGATATTTATAGGCCTCCAAAATATATTTTTTTAAAATTTTTCAAAATTCGCACCATAACATCCCACGGCCCTGGGAACCATCTCTGCATGCATATCTAACCCCGATCATGCATCAAAACGTATACAAACATGCAAAATCGAAAACGGGAAACACGCGTCGAAAAATGCCGAAAAAGAAAACGGGTCAAGATCTCACAGTTTTTCTGTTTCTAAATCTTTTTCTTCTTCTTACCTTTCGGCTTAGAGGAAGAACTTTTTTCAGCCACAAACACACTTCTTGTCTTCCTAAGTACATCCTCGGTTTCTTGAAGTTCTTTAAGTAGTTCTGCCAAGAAAAAAACTGAGTTTGTTTATAGTATAGTTCAGGCAAAACTGCTTAAAACTATCAGTGTAGAGACCCAATTCCTTTTTATTTTGAAGATTAATTAAAACTTATCATGGTACTTTCGATGGAAAGTGGAAAAATGTTTTACTTTTGAGAAAGAATTAAAATTTTATCATGGTAATGATTGTTGAAGGTAATTGTGAGTTTGGAATGCATAAGGACAATTATTATGAGTTGTTTGGATGAGCTGCGTGGTGTTTGGCATAAAAATTTGAACCTTATATTTATTTTTTCTTCGGAATCATGCATAACGGTGACCGCTCGAGCGATCACTAGTTTGCTCGAACGGACAGTTGGCTGACAACTTCTTAAAAAGCACGAGTGGAGCTTCTTTTTGTCATTTTCTGTCATCCCTCTTTCCCTCTAAGTGTAGTGGTGCCTACATCAATCCAACAATTCATAACAATTCGCATCCATCACATACTAATACCCACGGCACATAGGTATTCAAACTAAGAATTTTGATACCATTCTATCACGCCCCGAACCTAGGTCACGTGAACCCAAACCACACTAACACAAATTTTTGCTCAAACTTGATAAAAACTTTTTAGAAGATATTGTTTTAGGCTCAACATCTCCTTATTTGCATTTAAGGAACCTGTAAAAAAAAATCATTAGTCTCGTAAAAATAATGTTTTGGGGCATATAGTGAACTTATTGAGGGTTGGGAGCCCAACTAACCAAAAAAGGGATTTGTTTTAATAAATCAAAGTCAAGCCTAAAGGCAACTTGATCCGCTCAAACGAATAGACCACCGCTCGAGCAGTCAACAACTAGAGACTACCAAACTGTTCTCGCCTCACTCACTACTCGAGCGGATTCCCATTTTGGTCGAACGCCCACAAGCCATAGGGAATCCTGCAAAATCTCTATCCTGGAATCCAAACTCCTTGCTCTATCCATTATCGAACCTCTTTACCCTTTTATAGTATCAGTTTTAATTGTCATCTATTACCAAACAACTTACTAGTTTTCACATATTGGAATCAAACCTTATATTTATTCTAAAAGTATAAAAACATAAAGTTTTGTTAGAATTTTCTCTATTTTTTGAACTATTCCAAATTTTTCGGAATACCTGTCAAACCCCAAATAATCAAATATACTCAGGCTTAGCCTGGGTTCAACTCTCAATCATAATTCATACTATTTAACAACTATTATCATTCAAGAAAATTTATTTTTTGTTTTTCTTAAAACTTTAAACATGAAACTAAAGAATGACAACATAAAATCTAAGCATACATATGTATATGCATTATTCTATCCATTCATCCAAAATTTGTTATTTTATCTTTACAAGATACAAGGAAACTGATTTACATGTTTAAATTTACAAGCCATAATCATCTCTCATTCTTCTTCTAACTTCAACCCATAATCAAATATCATCTCACATCTCATCATTTTCATTACAATCTGTAAAACATTTGATGCAATAAATGTGAGTCAAAACTCATAGGATAAAAACTAAAAAAAGTGCAATGTATGACTTGTGAAGTGTGAATGAACAAGATATTATGCAACAATTTTTTTTTTCTTTTCTCTTTTCCCTTTCTTGTTTCCTAACTTACACCCACTTCCTTCGATGTAAATTTTAAAGGTAATACAATTTCATCTTGATTTCCAAAGTTCAAAGTCTTTGACTCTACCCCTTAACTCATTTTCTATCATGTTCATATTTTATTCTTATTCAACTCGTTACTTTCCTTTATTCATTCATTATACTTTCTTTTCTTCAACTCATTTTCTCCTTTTCGTCTCTTTAGTTGTAATTTCTTTTTATCTTTGTTTCGTTCTCACTTTCATCCTTTATTGTCTCTCTTATTAATTACTGAGCTCTAATTCACCCATGTTCATTATCAAACCATTCACTTTGTTTTAATTCATTAATTCTTTATCCACATATCCATCTTGTTTCATTAATCAAATTAGTGAACCGACGTCGAGCGCAACTTATAGAAATCTCGTCCCATTCTCCCAACAGGCTATGCGAAGTCATTGGTGATTAGGTCGCTTTATAACTCACCACGATAATCATCACATCCACGTTTTGGGGCTAACCCGTGGAGTTGTTCAAGTCCAACTTAATTCTCATCTCATCACATCCACAATCTTTGGTTCAATAACTAATTAATCAAACCAATATTCATTAATCAACAGGGAGTCTATCTCTCCAATTTTAATTTCAAATCATATTTCATAACTATTTTCGTATCATTATCCATTAACAATCAGGAGTCCAACCATTCACAGGTTCCTCTCCCAACTTTACAATTCAGACCATAAATCATCAAATCACATTCTTTAGTCATCACTTTATCTTGGTTACTACTTTCACATTTTATGCTTTAAACACATTTCTCATTCTCTTATCGAAATGTCTTTTCCAGTTCTCCTTTGCCACATTCTCAAATAGAAATCCTTATTAGAGTTCATTATTCAGTATTTTTCACATTTTGATTCAATATTACCCATCCCAAGTTACGTTTCATTTTATCACCATGTGATACAAGTTCAACAAAACTCAAGCTTCATTACTTTAAGATTTCCACCACCTTCATTTCCTTTTTACTTTATTTTTTTGGGTAATTAACTGTAACATAAAAGAAAGAAAAATAATTATAAGAATACAAGAGGCATATCCCAGGCCTTAAAACCCAGCACAGAACTACCCATTGAAATGGAAAGATCACTCAACTTACAACAAACGAAACAGGAGCTAAAAGCACCACAAAACTGGCCTTTGGCTAAGCCATAATCAATAAACCAACAAAACAAGGCCAAACGTTGCCCCAACCATAACTGTGAAAAGTGATGGGGAGAAAACGGTGCCCCAAAACATAGAGAAATTTAACTTAGGTTCCCCTGGAGCATTTACAAAGCAGTGATTGCATACAACCCAAAACAAACACCTAGAATAGTTACAAAAATAGTTGAACCTTTCAATCCCAAAAATAGTTGAAACTACCAATAACCACAGATAAACCGCAATGAGGGCCAGAATAAGAACGGCCCCACGTGAGCAGCATCATCTCATCCTACGCATCGCAGTATCTGGTGTCCAATTTATAAATAGAGCAACCAAATTCACTTCCATTGTACAACAGAAGAATGACCCAACATATGCCAAAATTAAGTATCTAATGCCCAATCACCAAAATCTTACCAGCTAAAACCTACACAAAACATCCAACACACACACCCGGACCCTTACACAAGCTATAAGGGGAAGGCTACAAACTTAACTAGACAGCAGAAGGAAGGAAATTCCAAAATGTACCATGCTAGAACATATAGGATACAACAAGTAATAACAGCCCATTTTGTGCGCTAAATACAAGGAAACTAGAGACAAAACATACTATCAAAAGCTATGAACATCCCTCATAGCTAGGAAAACATGCAACAAATGTAAGCTCAACCTGAGATAGAACAACAAAAACATTCCAACTAGTAGAAGACAAAATCGAGAGCAGCTGCTACAAACCTTCTTCACAAAAACGCAAAGTCGCGGCATTAATCTTCTAACCTAGGTTTCTTTCTACTAGGTGCGGCCTGCACACGGGAATTGAACAGTTAAAGAGAAATAAGAAGGAAGACAAATGATACATCGTTCACCCAAAAGAAAAGTAGATAGATAATAACATAAAGAAACTCGGCTCTCCAAAAAAAGGGGGACAAAGCTCACAACAGTGTATAATTCAAACTCCAATAAAAAGAAGAGACAAATCTCAACAAAGAACTCCAGCTCAAGAGGGTGCTACACAAGAAACAAACACAGTTAATATGATTAGCAAAAAACTCACACGACTTGCTCAATATAAATGCCCCTCGGTCACTCTAAAGAAAACTCCTACAACTTCACAGCTCCTTAGCCTTTCACGTTAATCCGCACAATAACAAACTCATAGGTAGTAAAAGTTAAATCACTCCAGAGTTCACTCACATATGTGTATCCCTCAACACTCCAAGAAGCAATCCCAAAACTCACAGGTAAAGCTGGCACTTCGCTACACAGAGAAAGGCATCCAACTCATCAATTAGTACCAAATATATTAGGTGTCACACCCCAGTCCTCTTGGTTATCCCTATTGATCGACAAGTCAGGAACTCGACATCTAGTAGATAGCCTACCTCGAACTAGGTCACAAATCTCCTTAAACACCGCCTCACAATTATGGTGATGCCCTTGGAATTTACAAGAGTTACACTCTCTCTAGATACAGTAGATAGCAACTAAAAATGCCAACTTCCGCACCATGGTACTCAGGACAGCCACCCCCTTACTACTAGCAAACTGACTCCACCAATCCACGCAGGAAGGCTCGGACCAATTTAACTTACACTTATGAAGTACACCAGCCCACACCTATTGAGTAAAGGGACAATTGAAAAAAAAGGTGATCATGGGACTCCTCTGTACCAGAGCATAAGTTACAACGATAGTCACAGACCATGCGAAATAATTAGAGCCTATCACCAGTAGACAATCGCCCCCTAATGGCCCTTTCTACTTTATTAAATCATAGTGAAATTCAAATCCATCATCTAAGTTGGAAACTTATCAACTTATTCTTTAAGTTAGTTCACAATAACAAAGGAATGTTCAAACTACTAGTCATGAGATTTATATTTATTAGAGTCCAAATCTTAATACGTAATTCATAGATTTACTCATTTACTGACTAGCAAGTTGCCAACTAAATCATAATCACAACAAAGAATTTCTTATTTCGCTCAAGTTTTCCAATTTAAATATTCCATTCAAGTCAAATTAACAACACTTGAGGTTCCAACAACATGGAATAGTCCCAAATTTAGTTAGGGTTCAACCCAAAGATTTCATTGTGTGAATTCTTGGTAACAATTTAATCTTGAATCCTTAATTCATTAAATTACAAAATTCACCTTGCCCCTTTCTAGGTTCTACGTCTACAATTAAACTCTAAGTTAATTTCCCAAACCAATAATTACTAAGATTTAGGTTGAAGTCCAACGAACACCCAATTCATGCTTAAATTAGTAACACTCATTTTGTTCTTGAATTAAATCAATTCCATAACTCACCCAATTACAGATAGACATCCCAAATACAAGACTCAATTCCATCAGTCAAATTCATTTACTATAACATCACCCCATTAGCCCTTGATTTTGACAATATTTGTCACACCCCAAAACCTAAGTTACACGAATCGCCCATAAAAAATCTATTTTTAGATATCAAGATCCATCAAAACCACCCAAACCCAAACAGATTAAGAACATACGTTTAAAACGAATTTGAAACCTTTGAGAAATGCACTTTTGAGGGTTTATTTTGAGTAAAAGAAGAACCCAAAAAGGCATGGTAACAATCCCCAAGTGCTAAGCTTTAAAACAAACAAAGAAATTTTTTTTGTTTAAAAGTTGACCAGACCGCTCGATTGGTCAAAAGACCGCTTGAGCGGTCCCTCTACACCAAGTTTTTACCCCATGGTAGACCGCTCGAGCTATCCATAGAGCGGTTTGGTTCTGGACCAAAATTTTCAAAATCCAATTTTACCTCCCAACACTTAACAATTTTTTAACCTTTTCGAAACCGTTTAAGGTAACAAGTAAGCAATCTAGAACATGCTAAAACAAGGTTCAAAACTCTTCTCGAGATACATAGTTTGACATTAAACATAAAATCCACCAAAAATTGTTTGTTACAACATTGAGACCAACCGGGCAAAAACTATAACATGTATACCCGAAAAACAACAACCAACCTATGGTCTCTCTCATCATCAGACAACTATGCAAACATCAAAATTAAGGCCTCATGGCTTACAAAACATGTTCCTTCAAGTATTAAACATGGTACGAATATTACATGAACTAAAAGAAAAAACGGCATGAACAGCCGTACAATAAAACTAAAGGTTTTGCCTTCTGCCTCCCTCCGGGGATTTTCAAGATCAAGCTATATGATCTTTTTCACCTGAAATATTTTAAATCCAACAACGTGAGCCGAAATCCAATAGGAGTAGACAAACATAAATTAAAAACATAACATGCCATCAAGGATTATACAAACAACTTGACTACACAAGTCTCAAAATGGTTTTCTATTCTCAAAACCATAAGTTTTCTTTATAATCCAGTAATGTCTAACAATTGAATAAACATAAACAACACATTGTTTTCCAAATTGGTTTCCACAACCGTTAATGATTCCTATGTACCGACTCTGTCGCTCTTAGGAGAAAGGTAACAACGATAAACTCTCTCCCATTAGCATAGGTCTGGAAAATCCAATGGCTCGCTAGGTAATTGCAAGTTTTATACGTTACTACAACAAAAACGCCTCCCAATGGGGCAAACCCTTCATTTATGGGTATTAACCCGAATGGGCAAAGCACCTAACTTGCGCAAGTTTTTGGACTTTCTTTCTTTTTTTTTGGGTAATTAACTGTGACATAAAAGAAAAGAAAAAATTACATGTTTACAAGGGGCACAACCCCAGACCTTACAAACCCAAAACACAAGCAAACCCAAAATCAAAACCCAAAGCACCACCAAAACCCGGCTTTAGGCTTAGCCATAACCAAAACAAAACAAAAGACAAAGAGCGATGCCCCATCCATAACTTAACAAAGTAATGGGTAGGGAATTGGCGCCACCAAACAAGGCACATAAACAAACTATAAACCTAAAACAAAAAATCGAACCTATACCGAAAATAAACCACAAAATAGTAGAGAAAATCAGATGTCCACCTGGCAAACCAGAAATGAAAAACACTTGGAGAGGGTCACTGCCCCATTCTAATGAAGAACAAACCTGCTTGATTCAAAATGCCTATATTGTGATGCCCCATCCTCTGGGCACATCGGGACATACATAAATATAAAAAAGGGGTATTTTAGCCATTCATTCATATTTACATATGTGAGACCCTGACCCTTTTAATTTTGAGTTGTTTATATATGTGATGCTTTTATTCCAATATATGATAACATCGATGCATGGTTTATGCTTTACATATGTGAGACCCTGACCCTTTTAATTTTGGCTTGCATTTGGACCAAAAACCTTGTTTTGCTTCACAAACCCGAGACCAAAAACAGTAAGGGGGTTCGGTCGACTGGGCTGTTGAGTTCAGTCGACTGAGGTTTTTTTCTTGGGTTCCGTCGACCGAACCAGGAGGTTCGATCGACTGAACTGTGGCGGTTCACATTTTTCGAGGAGCTTCAAGCGACTGAAGTGGCCTCTTCAGTCGACTGAATTGCCTTTTTGGCATGTTTATAAGTAGTTCCAGGGGCTGGAATGTTTGGAAAAGCTTTTTCTTTCCTTTCTCTCTGCCTTTTCTCTAGCTTTGAGGGCTTGGGGCTTGGTTTTGAGTTGGTTCCTTCGTGGATCCTTGCTATCGGGGCTGAGGGCTTCGCACACGTCCTGTCAAATTCTCGTTCTGACGCCGTTCAATTTTGAGACGTTGAGTTCTTGACTCTCCGAGGTAGGACTCTAGACCTACTACTATTATGAGGGTGTTATATGCAGTTATACTTGCTTTCACCGAGTAGAAATGCATGAAATGTTATTTACATATCTTAAATCGTGGTTTTTGGATAAAAGTGGGTTTTTACGCATTTTCTCGGTTGTATGCATGTTTCGGGTACGTGGTATCCGTAGTTTTCAAAAAGAGGTTTGAAAACGAGGTGTTTTGTGAAATCGGGAGAAAAATGGCTTTTTGGAGGTTTGGAGCTAACCCGCGGGGTTGAGTCTCACCTTTTTACATGTTTTGTTGAAAATGATTTTAGATCTCCATTTTGATGGATCTCTTTTATACATGTGGTGTATAAATTATTTTATGGGTTTCGTAGTTGAGCTACGGTGGGTTTTTAAATGTGATCCATAGATGTACCGTGACAGAGTGTGATTTGAGTTGGGCTTCTATTGCTCCTTGGTGTAAGT